>JAEIFZ010000001.1:16865000-16875000 GCA_018904035.1 Zaprionus ornatus | reverse complement strand
CAGAGAGAGAGAGAGAGGGACAGAGTTGGAGCTGGAGCTTTCGATTGTTTACGGTTATGAGAAATGGCTTATGCCTTACGTGCCAGATCTTTGCTCTACGGTTTGCTGCCAACCAAATTGTATTTCATAAGTGCAAAAAGAGGATTTTGCAATTTTAATTTGCACAAAGTGCACACGCACACACAAAGCCAAGCAGTGAGCAAAGAGTGGGAAAGAGAGGACAGTACAGTGGGGAAAGGGGGGGGAAGAGCTGGATAAACGTAGAGGCGAGCAGAAGCACGTTGTCGCACGCTTCATCAGTCAGTTAGATACGCACACACGCACACGCAAGCTCTCACACATAATCCACACTCACCCACACACACACTCCCTCTCTCTCTTTTCCTCTCTCTCTCCCTTTCTGACGAAGTCCAGCCATGCATAAAATTCTTTGATTTTTGCACTTTAGCCAAGCTGAGCTGAGCTGAGCTGCAGCAAGGAGAGAGAGAGAGAGAGAGAGGGGGTGAGCAACGTTAGAGCAGCTGCAAAATGGAGTCGCAGACAGCTCGTAAATATGCTTAAATATGTTATACATATTTCAGCCTAATTGTTTTGCATAATGCCAAGCGAGCGATCCCACATGTCGTATGCGTAATGGGTGTGCCATAAAAAGCGACATTGCGTAGCCGCCGCGTCGCTTCTGTGTGGGCCATCAAAAACTTAAATCGCAAATGCGGCAAATGCTGCGACAGCTGCCGCCTGCTACCTGCAAAAGTTTGGCAATTAAAATGAAGGCTGGCAACAGCACCCACCCCGCACCACACCCACCTCGCATTCACTGCCACGCTGTGGCACCACCCAGCGGCACTTAGCAAGTACTCCATCGAGCTCGCTCACCTGCAGCAGTTGAGACGAGCGATTGGTCAAGTCATTTGCACTTTTGACACATTCCGTGCACTTATTTGTGCAGCTGATGAATTTGCACAGGCAACACTGCCACACACACACACACAGACTACACACTCACACACACACACACACACAGACTACACACTCATACAAAGGCACTTAGACTACAAAAAACGAACTTGCTTTGTATCATTAGCAGCTGCCGCAAAAGACTGAGAGCACTGCGTGGCACGAGTCCTCAGCACTCCCTGCCAGGCCATATGCCATGTGCCTAGTGCCGTATCTATGATTCCTCTAACCACTCTCTCCTCGTCTCCCCCCCTCCACCCCTTTGCTTTCCCCCTTTGCGCAGTGCCTGCTGCAAGAAGTTCAGCTAAAATGTCAATTTTCTTGCTGATTTCTCTGGCAGTGCAGGGGAAAATTTATGAAGGCAAAAGGCAACAGCAGTGGACACACACACACACATACACTTGCCACACCCCCCTACAGTGCAGACTGCAGGGGGAGTCTAACAAAGCGCCATTATTTTTGCGTTCGATCAAACAAAATTCGAAAGATTTATGCGAGTCGCTGCGTGTGTGTGTGAGTGTGTGGCTAAAAGGCAGGCAAAGGCTATTCACGCGGCAGGCACACAGAGAGCACAGGACACGAGACACAGCACACACACACAGGACAAAGGACAAAGGACAAAGGACACTGAGCCGGCACACAGACGGCACATTCATTCATTTGATGTCGACGCCACCTTCCCCGTCGTCGGCGTCGTCAAAATGAATTTATGCACAGGCGACACTGTGTGTGTGTGCTGGTGTGTGTGTGCTGGTGTGTGTGCTGTTGTGTGTGTGCTGGTGTGTGTGTGCTGGTGTGTGTGTGTGTGTGTGTGCGTGCGTGTGAAGCGAGCTTGTTGTAAATTTTCTTGTTTTCGCACAAAGAGCTGGCGAAGCAGCAAAGGAGAGTGTGACAAACAGATGCCACAGAGGCCGTCAACAGGACGCAGCACGCAGGATGCCGTGCGATAATTATCAATGTCCTGGCAATGGCAGGCTAGAGCGCAGCACACTTGGCGCCTATTTAAGCAGCTTAAAGTGAGCTGCAAATCAATTTGAAACAATCCAAATCAAGAGAGCACTTCAAAATGCGCTACAAACTTGTTGCTTGTTGTGGCACATCTGCAAGTCGCATATGCCGTGCACACTACACTGCAGGGCATCAGGGGCATAATAGCCACAACTGTGTGGAAACATAATAGATAACTCATTTAATCTATGCTATACAGAGAAAGAGCGGGCCAAAGTGAAATGAAATACAATCATTAATTCCGCCTTTGCCGCTGGGCAAGAGAACGCCCAAAAAGGAAAGCAACCGACGCCAACTTGAAGTGAACAAGTTTCTAAACCGAACCCAACTTGTGTAGTTGGGTGCGGCACGGAGAGGGGGGGGTACATTAAATGAGCAACTCATTTACAAACTCAAACAGCGCTCATAAATTCAAGTGAATATCATGAACACAATGTAAATTTAAAGTTCAAATCACATTAATCATTTTTCGCAAGCTGTGAAAAGGGTGCCAGCTACGCTACCCCCACCTCCCCTTCTTCCCAGTGTGCGTGTGTGTGTGCGAGTCCAAAGACACTTGGAGACAACTTTGCCACTCTCCCGCCGGGCTGCACCGGCAAACGGATTTGATTATACTCGCTCAGCCACGGGCCAAAGACAAGTGCAACCGAGTGCTGAGTAGTGACACCGCTCCCCCCCTCCCCCTCCCCCTCTCTCTCTCGTGCTGTGCAGAAAGTTTTACTATGCAAGGGGTGGATAAGTTTCATTTGGCTATCGCCGCAGTGAATAAGTCTGCAATTCAAGTTGCATTAATCATCAACTTGTTTGCACCGCCGACTTTCACAGACTTTTATTGACTGAGGTTGCTCCTCTTACGCACTTTACCACACCCCCCCCCCCCGCTCCCCTCTTACAGCCTGTCACTGGCTTTTACCTGGTTTTGGCTAACGCGCTTCTAATAGACTGCAGTTCACTTGGCTGAGCTTTATAAATTATCAGCAGCGGCCAACTGACTTTGTATGGTCACTGCATGTGGTTTTTGTGCGCCCATAAACATTGCCACGCCCCTGCCCGCTTGCCCTTTTCACTCTACCTCACCAGGCAGCAGGCGTGTGTGCATGTGTGTGTGCGCTCGTAAGGGTGTGCGTGTGTGTGCATCTATGCGAATGAACCGCAATGGCAGCTCATAAATGAGACCACAAAAGTCACTTTAAGTGCGTGCCACAGGCCACATGCCACTGCCGTTTAATGAGCAAAATATGCTACCCTTTTGATGTGCAACATACATACTCCCAAATATATATATATCAGGCATATCTGCAGCGTATCCCATACTAAACTCCCTTCCTACTATTTAATTCCCCCAACGCGCTCTCTAATTGAATTATCCGCGTGCCTGTCTCTGCATGTTTGACAGTTTTCACCACATTCCCATTAACTGCAAGCGGAAACCCATGAATATTGACGAAGATTGCCAAATATTTGATGAGAGTGCAACATAAATGGCATATTACGCATACGCAGCGTGTGCAACAGTTGCAGTTTGCACAGCCTCATCCTAATAAACTATCATTTTCAAATTACAAATTATCCTTATTTCTGCACATTTCTCTAGCATTTTTTCTATCTTCGACTAAACTTTCATTTCTCTTTAACTCATATATATATGCCCTTCTGTTAGTCTGTCAATTACAGGGTATAATTGCACTTATTGTGCCAGTTCGGGTTGCCCTGCATCTTTGATTATAATTTCTTTATCATTTTTTCTATCTCCGACTATACTTTTATTCCATTTAAACCACTCTTTAACTCATATAAATTTGCTGCTCTGTTTGCCTGTCAATTACAGGGTATAATTGCATTTATTGTGCCAATTTGTGTTGCCTTGCATCTTTGATTATCATTTCTCTATCAATTTTTGTATCTCCAACTAAACTGTAATTTCTCTTTAACTCATATATATTTACCTTTCTGTATGTCTGTCTATTACAGGGTATAATTGCATTGTGCCGATTCGTGGGTGCGCTGCTACTTTGATTATCATTTCTCTAGCATTTTTTTAATCTCCGACTAAACTTTTATTCCATTTAAAGCTCTCTCTTTAACACATATACATTTGCTGATCTTTTTGCCTGTCAATTACAGGGTATAATTGTATTTATTGTGGCAATTTGAGTTGTCCTGCATGTTTGATTATCATTTCTCTATCATTTTTTCTATCTCCGACTTTAATTCGATTTAAAGCTCTCTTTAACTCATATACGAGGTGTGTTCAAAAAGTAAGGTGACTTTTCAAATTTCGTGGGCAATGTACTTTCGATTATCGATTTTTTTGTTTTGTTATGTTGGTACACTCTTCCGAACATCTGCTCCAAGATTCAAGTGAATGGCATTTTTTGTTTGGTTGTTAGAGGCGTAAAGGTTATAAATGTTTTGCGTGCTCGGCGATTTTTTGCTAAATTCTGACCAAAAGAACCGTCGCATGAGCATCGCTCAAAAGCTGTTGAATGACTTCAACGATGATCCAGATTTACTCAAAAGGGTCATAACTGGTGACGAATCATGGGTATATGGTTATGATATCGAAAACAAAGCCCAATCGTCGCAATGGAAGAGCCCAGGTGAGCCAAGACCGAAATAAACACGCCAAGTTTGATCAAATGTCAAAGTTTTGCTCGCTGTTTTCTTCGATTACCATGACATGGTGCATCAGAAGTTCTTACCATATGGTCGTACGGTCAATAAACAGTATTATCTTGAAGTTATGCGCCGTTTGCGAGAAGCAATACGAAAAAAACTTCCAGAATTGTGGAAAACCAATTCATGACTTTTGCATCACGATAATGCCCCTGCTCACTCATCTTTGCTTGTGAGAAATTTCTTGGTCAAAAACAACACCACAATCATGGCTCAGCCACCATATTCACCGGATTTGGCCCCATGTGACTTTTTCTTGTTCCCAAAACTAAAGAGACCTATGAAAGGACGAAGGTTTGCAACGATTGAGGAGATAAAAACTGCATCGCTGCAAGAGCTCAAGGCTATACCGAAAAGTGCTTATGAGAAGTGCTTTGAGGATTGGAAAATCCGTTAGCATAAATGTATTGTATCTGAGGGGTGTTACTTTGAAGGGGACAACATAAATATTGATAAACAAATAAATATTTTTTCTTAAAAATACAAAGTCACCTTACTTTTTAAGCACACCTCGTACATTTGCTGTTCTTTTTGCCTGTCAATTACAGGGTATAATTGCATTTATTGTGCCAATTTGGGGTGCGCTGCATCTTTGATTATCATTGATAGATTTAATTTCATTAGCGCCATTCAAATAATTGCCAGTTCGCACTCTAATGAAGTGCAAATTACACAAAGCCATCAAAGTCATTTGCTTTAACCGAAACATTGAAAAAATAGCAAAAAACACACATACACACAGGCAAAAAAAGAGAGAGAGAGAGAAAAACAAGTTTATATCTATGTGTATGGATTTTTTTATGTGCACATTTCGCCAAAGCTCCGTTACAACAAACTCAAACAAATTTTCGCTTTGAAAAACTTAACTCACTTTTTTTCCCCTGCCCAAACGAATTTTAACTGTGCGTGTGTGTGTGTGTGTGTGTGTATTTCTTTTGTGCTGTGTGCTGTGTGGTGTGTGCCGCATGCAAATTTTCCATGTGAGTTTACACTGACATGCGTAAAAGTTATTGTTTCAAATTTTGCACTTTCTATTGGAGTTTGGTCTAGTCTGTAGGCCAGTTGCCCCAAAACGTCGAACGATGCGCTGTGCGTGCCGTGTGCATATGGGTATGTGGTACATCTATGTTAAAGCATGCCAGAGAACATAGATTTCAATCGCAGAGAGGCATAAAAAACAAGTGCAGCGCCTCGGGGCATATCAGACTAGCGAATTGCTCTAACAAATGCATATGAAACATGCTAAAAATTCAATTTGTAGGAAATGCTGGAAATTAATCGATTTGCAAGCATTATGCAGGTATCGATGTCACTATCGATAATTAATTGATTTGAAAGCATCTTACATTTATCGATATCACTATCGATAAACGATATGTTCATCAGACTAGCGAAATGCCCTAACACAGGCATATGAAACATGCTAAAAATACAATTTGTAGGAAATTAATCGATTTGATAGCATCTTACATGTATCGATATCACTATCGATTAACGATATGTTCATCAGACTAGTGAATTGCCCTAACACAGGCATATGAAACATGCTAAAAATGCAATTTGTAGGAAATGCTGGAAATGAATTGATTTGATAGCATCTTACAGGTATCGATGTCACTATCGATAAACGATATGTTCATCAGACTAGTGAATTGCACTAACACAGGCATATGAAACATGATAAAAATGTAACTTGTATGAAATTAATCGATTTGATAGCATCTGACATGTATCGATATTACTATCGATAAACGATATGTTCATCAGACTAGCGAATTGCCCTAACACAGGCATATAAAACATGCTAAAAATGCAATTTGTAGGAAATATAGAAAATTAATCGATTTAAAAGCATCTTACATGTATCGATATTACTATCGATAAACGATATGTTCATCAAAACTTTATAGATTGCCTGCAAAACATTCTTCGCTTAACGTTAGAGAATTGGCTGTCAGAAAAAAATGAGAAAAATCTACACACAAGGCCGAAACTCTTTGAGGTATGGCGTAAAAAAATGCAACGCTGCTATGCAGCTACAGCTCTGTGTCTGTGTGTGTGTGTGGCAAAACAAACGAAAGATGAAACTGCAGCTGGGCAAAATTTGCCAGCCTTTGTGCCTAGTTACAGTTAGCGCCATCAAAATGCGGACACACACACACACAGGGGGCAAGCTAAAGCACTGACAAACAGCTGACTGACCAAACAGGCTCTGCATACCTCCCCCCCCCGTCCCTTACCCGTCTGGAATGGTTGAAATGCAAAGGAAATGCTCACAAAAGCGATGAAAATTTGATTTTATTACAGGAATTTTGATTGGTTGCACTCGCAGAATGCAATCGAAAGGGCCGTGGCACAGGCCACAACAGGCCAGGACACCCGTTAACAGTTAGCAGATAACCTAGCACATACACGTATAGCAGTCGTTGCAGCACTGCTTTGCGATCTGGCCGCTTAATTTGTGGCACATAAAACGCTTTTGAATTGCCTCAGCAAGTGGGGCATTTAATAGGCAATCAAGGAAATTAGGACGTGACGAGTGCGTGCCACAAGTCCGTTTCGGTTCGCCGACGGGGGCAAAGGCGGTGGGCGGTGGCCGGAGGGCGTGGCAACCTCTAAGCGCCTGTGGCCACAGCAATGGCAGCTGTTGCTTGCCAATTAGGCAGCACTTTTAATTTTAATTAGCAGCCAACGAGCGACGCTTAATTAATGCCTAAAAACTAAAGGATAAACAAGTCTCGCTGTCCGACCGTCCGGCTGTCCGACCTGCCGACCGACCTACCGACCAAACGTAGACCGACTGTCTAAATGAATTATAATGCGTGCAATAAATTATAATAATAAACATGCCACACTTTCTGCTTTTCGTTCACCCTCCCCCACGCGCCTTCACGCATTCATTTGCGGCCAGCGAAATACATTAATTTATATTTACACACACAACACACTCGCATACATAGATAAATACACATACATGTGCATGGCATATAATTAACGACAATCGCTCAAGCCTCAGGCAATCCTGTTGGGCCCATGGCTGCAAAACAGTTTCACCTTCAACAATTGCAGCGCTTGTGAATGCATTTAAATTCTGATTTGAAGTTCGTTTGAAACTAAAGGAACTTAGGTTTTATTCGAGAACTGCATTGGAAGAAAAGATCTATATTGGAATACCCTGTATTAAAATTAAAAATGAATTAAGTTGCACTTCATGACAAGCACTGAGTTTGTGCTACCTTAAAAGATTCAGACACGGAACATGAGAAAGTTTGGTTTTTTTTTTTTTTTTTTTTTTAATTAATTAAAAGTTGTAAGTTGTCACATGCTTAGTGGTTTGGTGTTACTGTTTATTTGTTAATTGCGCTGTTATGTTACTATTACTGCGTTGTATGGATTCATAGCTTCTAAAAAAAAAAAAAAAAAAAATATATACGAATAAGTCCTCACATGCTTAGTGCGAGGTTTGGTGCTACTATTTATTTGTTAATTGCGCTGTTATGTTACTATTACTGAAATGTATAAATTCATCGCTTCAAAAAAAAAAAAAAAAAATATATCATTTTAGCCACCAAAATGATGAAAAACAAAGGTCGCCAAAACTCTATAAAAAAAAATAATATATATATATACATATGTATATATATTAAATTATTGAATTGAATGAATGGGCATGAGTTTTCGAATCCTTTCATTTGAATTCCCTTTCTTTCGTATTCTCCTTTGCGATGTCATTAAAAATAATAATTAAATAAATTTATCCTAAGTCACAACCTATTATATGCCTGTACAAATTGCACAGTTATTCCTCAGTTATAGAGAATATTTCCCTCATACTTCCCATACTCCAATTAGATTTAACAATTTCAAAACCGTTTCACACTGCACCATTATTTCTGCTAATTGTTATTTATGCCTGCAAAGCGAAACAGTTTTAAATAGTTGCTAGCAGTTACGGCTTAAAGAGTGCACTGGTATATGTGCAACAACTGGTGGACAGCTGCCCCAGCAGATGCAGTGCGCAAGGCACTCGCATAATCCCATTGAAGTGTTTAATTAATGTTCGGATTTCGGGTTTCCTTTTGTGCAATTAGAGTGCAAATCAACTGTCAATAGGGCAGCACACACACACACACACACAGACACGCACACACTTCTGCACTGCTTGCAACTACGTAGCTTGCCAACCAGTTCGTTCTACCTCTTGTACTCGCCATGGCACTTTGCCCTCTCTCACTCACAATCTTTTCTCTGCCTGTCTACCTCTCTTTCTATCCCCCTCGCTCTCTTTCTCTCTCTCTCTCTCTCTCTTGCATGCCTTTCGTTTCGTACGGTGCAGTGTGCTGCAATTTTTGTTGCTACAAATTGTTGACTTATCGCCAGTTGTTGCTTTTTGTTTCAATTTGTAGCCATAAAATAAATTGGTAATTCGAGTTGCACAAGGCAATTACGCTTAACAACGTTGCGTATGCGTAATAACTCTATAGCTCTACACTTTGATTGTCTGTGTATTTAACTGTTTTAACTGTTTGTGAGTGCATTGATCGAGAGACGGCAACTTAATCTACTTAAATTTCTTACGAGGCGTGAGTTTAAAGCGTTTACTTATCATAATTAGTATACAATTTAAAGAGGTTACAAATATAAAAATAATTAAGAAATAAAGATTTCTACCGATGACTCATTCACTTGAGATGTATGAATTTCCTGCCTAGGGAACAATCCAGTTCCCCCTTGTCTATTAGTTTAGTATTATTTGTTGTTGTCTTTTGCTTAAAGATTTTGTTTATTTTCTCTATGTTTGTTATGTCGTCATCTCCTCTTCTTAAGTTTTTCTCTTCTTTGGCTTTTGCTTCTTTATTATGTTTTTCTTGTTTTCTTTCTTTCGATTTTGCTCTGTCGCCTTTCCTTTCATTTGATCTATGTCTACTTCGTAGCGCTTTTGCTTGTTGCTTCTCAATAGACTTTTCCTTTTTCTTTTGCTTCAGTTGCTTTGCCATAGCTTCTTTATTCTTTTCCTTTTGCTCGGGTTTCTTATATTCCCAGCTTTTTGTGTCTTCCTTTGACTCGATCGCTTGTTTTGCTTTATTTTTCACCTCCTCTTCACTATCATCTTCGGTAATCATTTTGATTACGTCGAAATGCCTCTTCAGCACCGGAATCACCTGTATGACGCCGTCAAACTTAACCGCATGCACATCATTCACGCGTAGCTTCTCCCCCTCCCAGACGGGTTGCAGTGACTTGACGTACTCCAGAAAATGTGAATGGGGTATGACATGTCTATAGGGATAGAGTAATTCCTGCAAATGGTAGGGGCAGTTCTTGTGGTATACCCACTGGCGTGGAAGAATAATGTCGC
>JAEIFZ010000001.1:16780000-16860000 GCA_018904035.1 Zaprionus ornatus | reverse complement strand
ACTTCTTTTACTCTTTGCTGTTGTTGTTGTAGTTGTTGTAGTTGTTATTACTTTTGGGTTTTTGTTTGGTTTTTGTATTGTTTTTGCATTGTTGTTGTGCTGCCGCCGACGCCGCTTGTTATTTTTAATTAAGCAAATTTTCGGCACAAACATAAGAGAACAACAAGCACACTTACTCAAAAATAAATACGCACACACACACCTAGATCAACTAATTACATAAGAGTATGTGTGTGTGTGTGTGTGTATGTGGGTGGTAGATCAAATACGGCTTGAGGCCTTGTTCGGGCACAGATTGTTAATTAAAAATATTTTATGTCAGCCAAAACTCAAGCTGGACAACAGCTCTTTATAAGTGTGTGTGTAAGTGAGTGTGTGTCTGTGTGTGTAGAGCAAACACATTTGTAACTTATTTATGGGCTGTGGTTAAGGAGGTGGTGGGGTTCCAATGCACAACTAATGAAACAAAATGGTCCCATTCAATGCGAATGCACAAGAGCAGCCAAAGGAACTTGCCCCAGCACAGCAATAAAGCAACAACAACACACTCACAGGAGCACACACACACACACACGCATAACCACAAACTGGCTAATACTATAAAATGAAAAGTAAACACGCAAAGCGACCGATGATAAAAGGGGCCTAAAAGGGGACAACGACGATGCCAGTGCTGCGTGCGTTTTTGTTGCCTACTTTTCGGCAGCGCCGCAAATTATTTGCCCTGTGTGTGGGTGTGTGTGTGTGTGTGAAGTGCCAACAGCTACAACTACATACATACAACTCGAGCTAGAAGCCGTTTCAACGGCTTGTTTATCTAGTTGTACATTTATTTGGCTAACTGCCTTTAACCGCAAAATGTTTCACCAGGGCAGCACCTCCCACCTAACCCCCCTGCTGCCGCCCACAACTATACATGTATTTGGCCTTTTTTTCGGCAACGCATTTGACGCTTTGGCAATTTACGTAAAATTTTACGAGGCTCAATTGTAAAATTTGCCATGCACATTTTATGGCTTGGTTGGTCAAAACATTTCAACCTGCAGCATTCAAATAAAACGTAACAACGCCAAATCGCTTTAAATAAATAAATAAATCGCACTTGAGGGGAACAGTAAGGGAAGGTAGGGGTAGTGGGACGGAACAGAAACAACACACGCAACAATAAAATGTTAGTTGCATTTTAATATGCATAAAATTGCCATGAAATATTGAAACTGTTCCAAGCGAACCAACAAATAAAATAGATTAATGCGATATTTATTTGCCAAGGGCCGATAATAAAATGAAGGAAAAGCCCATTGAAAAAAAAAAAAATCTGCACATTCGAAAAAATGCAACTAACCAATAATTAAATATGTATTCGATCAATGTTTGCCAGCGCTTAGCATGGGGGCTATTTACCGAATGCGTCATTATTCATATTATATGTGGCAGGGTAAACAAATCGTAAAGCGACGTAAACCAGATGGCTTTATTACGATGCCGAGACTGAAGCTATTAAACGATTTTATAACTCAATATGAATTTGAAATTTTAGCTTGAAATCAGCTAAAATATTTCTTGTAAGTAACTGTGCATAAGTCCCTTACCTTCATTTACTTAGAATTGAAAAAAAAACTCTCAACCATTTCTTCGTTGCGACTGTTGCAGTTGCATAAATAACACTGCGACTTACCCAAGGATTTGTCCCTTTAGCAACTGATAAACGACGCTCACTTTTTGCCACACACACACACACACACACTTTTTCTGTATTTATTTCTTCTTTCTCTCGAATTTCATTGGGTTTCTGTTGCTCTGTTCCTCTGTCTTCCCATTAGACATATCAGCGTCGGCTTTGCATATAAAAAAGTTATTGTTGTAGCAACTTTTTGACAGCTACACGAAAATATCGTTGATACTTTATGCATTTGTTGTTGCTTCTGTTGCTGTTGTTGCTGTTTTTGTGCATATTGTTGTTATTTTGCGCTGTTGTTTTTGCTATTATTATTTTATGGCATTATCCGCATTTCACTTTTTCATGCGTACTTAACATTTTTTCCTCCTCGGTCACTGCTATTGTTTTGTTGTGTGTGTGTGTGTGTGTGTGTGTGTGTGAATGAGAGTGTATTGTACATACATATGTATGCAGTGCGTATTTTTATTTTACAACATCGAAAGGGCATAAAAAAGGCGCTCTACACGGTTTGAAAATTAAAGGGACTTAACACTGATCAAGTGGAGCAGGTTGCTAGTGTTGCAAAGCAACTAAAGATACTTTTATAGCAACATAGAACTATAAGCTGGCAAAAAATATCTCTACGATTGCAGAGTATTCACCTGTCGGTTATGTTGTGCACGTGAACAAAATATATACCACATTGAATACAGGCAATCGACTGTCCAGCGATTTTTATGCACCATTTTCAATAAACTGACGCCGTTGCCATTCTATCTGCGTTTCTTTTGTTGTTGTAGTTGTTGTTGTTGTTACTCTCTCGAAAACAATCAAATATGGAAATGTTCGTAGGAGCCAAAGCAGTTGGCAGTTGGAGTAGGCAACGTATGTAGCTTGTGGCTGGCACACACAAAATCCACATATGCCCCGCATGGGTGTCGTCTATTCTGCCTGGTGCACTCGGCCTTCGGTTGATGCCACATTCAGTTGGTCACCAGTTGCCCAGTTGCCAGTCGTCGGGTTGCCTCGTTGCCACGTTGCCCAATTGCCCAGTTGCCATTGCATATTTCTGGGCAAATTCCAATGGCAAGATAACTATTTTCGATTGCGCATTGCTGCTCGCTGAGGCAGAAATATTTCAATTGTGACGCTGACTTGTAATTTTTCATGAACACGAACAGAGAGATAGAGATAGAGAGAGACAGAGTGAGAGAGAGTGCACGAGAGCGTATACTGCAGGGGAGCAGAGGGACGAAAGGGTGCCAAAGCAGCGGGGGAGTTTGGCAACTGACACTCTCAATGCACACACACGGCAAACGCACACACACAGGCACACACACACACACAGGCACACACACACACATGGGCATACTGAGAGCAATTGTTGTAGTTGCCTTTTTTGGCTCATCACTGCAAGTGTATTTACCGAGTACTTATGTGTGCGTGAGTATGTGTGTCTATTGTGTGCCTGTATGTGTGACCAATTTTTTGTGTCCTCACGCTCACATACACACGCACAGCAGCAAGTGCAGTAAACCGCAAATGTTTGTTACTCCATTACGTTTGTTACAGTCGCTGCGTGTGTGTGTGGTTGTGTGTATGTGTGTGTGTGGCATGACTGGCCCTATTAGGCCAAACCCGCTGGGCAAAGGTTTTGTCTGCGCTCTGCTCTACTCACATACTGCAAACGCAATCGCAATCGAAATCGAAATCGAAATCGCCAATCTCCCCACATGCTGGAAATTTCCCATTGCATACTTTTCAGCGCCCGCTGAAAAATTCCCTAATGCGCTTACAGGTACACTCTGCGTAGCGAGGCGCACTAGCACACATTGTACGTATTAATGTAAAAGTATTTATCAGCTTTTGTTGCGCGTTTCAATTCAGATTCACTTACATTTTAACCAACAATTCTGTACAATAAAACGCATTAAAATAAACAGTTGATTTAACGCGCTGCCAGCAAATTAGCCCTAATTGCTCGATAGTTTTTGCCTTTTAAGCTCGTTGGGGCGCATTTAAAAGAAATAAATCATTTTATTTTGAGTAAGAACATTTAGTTATACATACATGTATGTGTATATATATGATAATGACAATTAAGCTATAGCTAGGATATCGATATCGACTATTATATAGAGACTACTATCGATAACTGGACAGCACCAAAAGTGTTCTCAGTTAGAGTTACATACGATAAATGACGCTTAGAAGCTACGACGACAACAATTACGATTAGGATAACTAGCATATAGAACTATAGTCATCACATTATGGCACAAATGTATGTATATGGTAATATATGTATATAGATATGTATATGATATACATACGTACATATGTATGTAGAGTGGGGCATACATAGGTTATTACACTCGCATTATTCCTCGGCCTAGTCTACCACACAAAGTTAAGAGTACAGTTAGTTAGTTTTGCCTATCGACTACAATACAAACATAATAGTAAAATAGTATTTAACATATCCTTCCGCCTTGGCCAACTCGTGCCATGGTGTGCGTGTATCATAACTCACGTAATTAATGCTTTATTGCGACATCGCCGACTGTTCGCCCCGCGATACCCCACATAGCCCCCAGCACCACCTGGGCCACCGGGTGTGCTTGCGCCATCCCCATTAAGCGTTGTCGTTGTATGCGGCACATAGAGACTGATATTGTTGCGTGCGTGCCGATGACGATAGCGATAGCCCGTGACGAGCTCACGCACCGTCTTACGATACTTGTCCGACAGCACGCAATATAAGAAAAAATTGGCAGCCGCATTTATCGAGACAAGCAGATTGCACACATTTCCAGCGATTGTCTGCATATTCTGCTCGATATCCATGTACTGCACCAGGATCAGATAAATGGCCCACGGCAACTGGCAGACGATGAACAGCAACACGACGGCAATCAGTGTGATGGTCACCCTATTCTCCTGTGAAACACTGCCCGTTATACCAGTATTGGACTTGCGCTGCACACACAACGTTCGCAGTTAGAAAAAAAGGCATATTGAGTAAGAATATTTATGAGAAGAATCGAGATTACTCACCTTAGTGCGGCGTATGCTGTTCGCATTGGTCAGATCACCACGTACACTCTTTGAACGATGCACGAGTAGAATGAGGAAGCAGTTGAAGGTGGCCAGCACGAAGAGTGGCAGCACAACGAATACCACCAGCGTGTACATGCTCCAGATGTTGAAATACAGCGGATTGTTGCCCAGTTCCGAGTATTTATTGGTATACAAAGTCATCTGCATGAGAGTGCGTGCACAGAAGAATGTGTATGTAGATGTCAAAGTGTTAAACAAATTGTGTATATAAAAGTAGTAAATATGTATAGCGGAGAACTCAGGTTTTAAACTCTTCGATTCAACAAATCGAATGACAATCCCGCATATGCTGCCTGTTATCCTTGCAACCAACACAGAGGAACACTGATGACAACATATGTATGTATGTACTATATGAGCTAATCAGCTATAGTGCGTAAAGGTAATATATAATCAACTTATTTTTGACATATGATGTACTTGAACAAAATACACTGATCTATGCACGCCCGTCTTCTTGCTCTCCCTCAACTGTACTTAAAATATATACACATCATTTAATACACTCTACTGATCTGAATAATTATTCCTTCTTCTAACTACTTGTGTATTTTGTTGAGAGCAGCTTAAGTTTTCAAATTTCACGACAGGAATCCCTCGAGCGCATGCGAGCATTGCAAGCAAGCTTCAGTTAACCGTCAGTTAAATTATAAGCGAACTTTATCCAGAAACACGAACTAAAAAGACGCTGCTCGTTCTTATCCCCTTTGCAAAGTATTTATTCCCTTACGTTTTCACAGAATTCCGTTACGTTAAATGCGTATGCGGTGCCGTTGTTGTTGTTGCTGCTGTAGATGTAGCTGTTGTTATTGTCGTTGTAATTATAGTTGTTGTTGGCCAAGTTGACGTAGCCATCGCCGTTGCCGTTGAAGCTCTCGCTGCGTCTGGCACGTGACAACTGCAACAAACTCGCTGTGACCGCCGTCGACGTCGTCGTCACCGGCTCAGTGGCTGGCGCAGTCACGCCCACCGAGGCGGACGTGGACGTGGCTGGTAAACGGCGCTGTCTGCTTGGAATGTGCACTGTGCGACAAAGAAGAAAGAAAAAGAAGAAACAACCGGGAATTGCAGCTCAGTAAATCTCTCTCTCTTTCTCTCTCTCTGCGCTGCTCAAGTATTTAAATGGGAAAACCTGCATTTAAGCTACTTTACTTACCTGATTCACCATAACCGCTGCCGCTGTCATTCCCACTGCCGATGCCGCTGCCAGCGCCACTGCCCGAATCACTGTGCTCCAAATAGCTGGGCAGCGTTGCACTGGTTGCACTGGTCGTCGTCTGCTCATCTGCCAGCCATGCGGTCGTCGCTTTCGTCGGTATGAAGGGTGTGGTACCGGGCGTAGGATGAGGAGTGGGCGACACATTTGCCAGGGTCTGATTGCAGGGCCTGTAAACGCCATCAATCAATTTCCAATTGATGTCATATGTGTGCTCGAACGCCGTCGAGAGCGTGGTCAGCAGGCAGAAGAGCGCGACGGCTGTCAAAACAATACAAAGGGACCTCAGTGCTTGTCCAGGGCCAACAATGGACTAAGAGGCGAAACGCGGGTGCGGTGTCAACCCCTGGTTGTTCACTCACCTGCTATTACCTTCTTGGCCAGCGACTCTGTGCAGAATGTTTGTCTTTTCAGTGGATAGCGTATCGCTATAAATCGCTCGATGGTGAAGCACACGGCTATGTAAATTGAGATGTACGCTGTGGAAGGAGACGCATAGAGAAACAATGGAGACAGAGAGAGAGAGAGTGAGAGAACGATGGGAAATTGTGTTGTGTGGTTGTGTGTTTGTGTGTGTGTGTCTGTTTGTGCTTTTGAGGGAACGGGAGTAGTTTGAACAAGCAGACATCGTCGTCGAACACGAGCGCCTGCTATCGAGCTATTAATAATGATGCCCCCACACTACGACAACCGCTACCACAGCCCCTACCACATGCCCTAGACCAGCTGCAACCACAAGCGGACAACACCTTCTCACACAACTGTATTATATCCCAATCATTGTCCATCTCTGTCATTGTGAATTCAAATCTGTATTATCAGGTGAGCTCATTCATTAATTAAAATGTAAAATAATCCCTTTCGACACCGTCGTCCTCTCTAAATCTCCACACACACAAACACACATATCCTTTTATTGACTCTTTTTCTGCTTGTTAACTGTTCAATCTTGTCTAATTGTTTGTACTCTTCTTTTGCCCTGTCGACTGAAAAAAAGATTATCCGATTGAAGAATCCCGAAAATTCCTTTATCTTGCATTTCTTTTTCCTTTTTTTTTTTTTGGTTCTCCACTTACCACACGCATCGCATAGCCATACTATGAAACCGTACAGACTCCAATAGAGCTCGCAATGATATTTGATATATTCGTAGTGTTTGAACGATAAAATTAATACAAAGGTCAGGTACGCAATGTCCGTAATTGCCAGAGCCGTTAGATAAATGTTTGTGGTGCACCTCATGCGCTTCCTAAATGCTCCAGCAAGGGAACCATAACAGGGGGAGAGAGAGAGAGAGAGAGAGGGAGAAAAACACCATGAAAACGATAAGAATAAAAGTAAATACGTGTACGTATGTAGTTTGTTTGTGTATGCAAAAATCTGGCCGACAAACGTTAAGAGGACCATGCCGGTCCATGCTGGCCAAATGCAGCAATAATTGAATAGTCCAAATTGTTGGCAGGAGAGAGTGAGGGCTAGAGATAGCGGAACACTGAAACAGACGCAAATGTTGACAGTGTTGTAAAAACAGCAAATGCAACGCTATAAAACGAAACTGTGTATGCAATTTGCTTGTTTTTTCTTTTATTTTGGCAACGATTTAACTGTTAATTTGCCAACACTGGCAAACTTCAACTTGAAGACACTGCCTTGGTTAGGTTTTCAGAGCTTTCAGCAATCAGCTTCTGCTATGTATCATATCAATCAACTTTAAAGGGAGATCAGCAGCGCCTTGTCGCCGATAGATCGATAAGAATTCGAGCGGCAGCTCTTAAACTGCGGTTTGCGAAAATTCTGTTTCTGCAGTTGAATTTTAAACCTTAAAGCGTTATCAGTTTTGCATATTTTGCACAGTTTTGCCTTCTCTTTTTGCCATACCCAATTGGACTCTTATCTGTGTGCCGTTTGCACTTGGCACGTACAACTCTTCTTGTTGTTGTTGTTGCTGCTGACTATTATTGTGATTGTTGTTGCGGGCATTTTCGGCGATGAAATGATTTTAGATGGCAACAATTAAATGCTTTGTGTAATGTGCTGCGTACCTGCTTTCAGTTTTTGGCTATGCAACACGCAACATAAACATAAAATGCATAAAATAGTAATGCTCGCATTGGACACAGACACGCATGCGGACACATACACACATACACAGCCACAGCAACTGATATCCGCAACAGCTCCATTTGAATCAAGTTGGCCGCACGGCCGTAATCCGGCAACAATAACAGGCAGCAACAACAGTAGCAACAACAACATGGCATACAAGTGCACTTACCGCGTCAAAACATAAATGCTCACTGAATTTCCCAATAGTCCAATAACAAAAACGCACGGCACCAAAATGCGTTGCACAACGTGCCGCACTTCCGCCACATCCGCATCCGAAAACATTTTCGCAGCGGCAATGCTGGCATCGACTGGCAGCGCTGTCGACGCCGGCGTTGACGTTGACGCTGATGTCGCTGCCAACACAAGCGTCGGCAGTGCCAATGGCAGTGGCAATGTTGTCGTCATCCTTCTCGTCCAGCTCCACATTCACATTCACAGTTGCATTCACATTCGCAATGGTATTCACATTCACAACCGCATCCAAGTCGACGCCTTCGTGCTGCTTCTCCCACTCCTACTCCCTCCCAGTAGCTGCCTCTTCTACGTTGCAAGTGGATGTGTGGTGGGGTAGAGGACGATGCTGGGCCGTTGCACTTGAGCTGCTGCTCTCGATTCCGTTTCCAATTGCGTTTTCAATGTCGATTCCTATTGCACTATTGTTCGCAAGAGCCACGCCCCCACATGAAGGCCACAAATGCCACTGCAAGAGACGAAAACAGACAAAAGCAAAGGCAGATGATAATTAAAAATCAAATTCAAGTTAATTCATTGGGCGTAAGATAAAAGAGAACAGAAATAGTAAAGGATAAAGATAAAGTAAAATTTATTTGGCAATGCGAAAAATACTCGCAGACCGACACGAATAAAAGGACAACCTTCAAGTTGGAGTTTAAAGTTTAGTTTCGTTTTACCAAAGATTACAGAATATATTTATATATGTATAATATATGTACAAATACATATGTATATATTTTTTTAGGTATGCAGTAATTATAAATATGTACTTCAAATTGCAGCTAGTGATTTTTGTGATGATCAGTTGGCAACACTTGCAGGTAAAGTTGGCCGTGCTTGCCAGTTGAGAGTTGCCATATGATTGATTGCTCCTTGCAGGTGCTACCACACTGATCGTTGCTTAATACAGTTGTCAGAATTTTAATCAATTTAATTAGTTTTCCATCAGTGCAAAGACATAAAATAAAGCAATAAAATTATTTAATTACTTACGTAATAAACTCAATTTCAACCTATCAAAATGTTTGGCAAAGTTCAAAGTTCATTGGCAAGTTCGTAGAGTTTGCCAGCAATAAATAGCTAATGGAATAATTATTAAGCAATAAGCAGACAGAATTCCCAATTGAAATTCCGCAAAGTTCATGGGGCAAGACGATGCCAATTCCCACAACAAAGTACACACGCACGCACACACAAGCACACACACACACCTGAGCTGCGCAGCAATTTGTATGTTTACATGTAATCCGCAACACATTTTATGACTTTCTCTGCGTGTCCCTCCCTCCCCCTTCCCCTCCCCACTTCTCACATTCGCTTTCTCGTTTCAGCGATTGTTCTAATGCAATCGCAACGTTTAGCTGTCACGAAGTCCACTCTACACCTCCCGTTTCCCCCCCTTGCGTCTGTGCCCGCTTGCACACTTTGTACTCTGGGGTGCAATTGACCCTTAAAACGGCGTCGAGTGCAGCGCGGTGCACGCGGCGACAGGTGGAAAGCGCCAAATTTGACTTTTCCTGTAGTTTTTTCCCTTTCGGCGCGTGCGGCGCGCGGGTAACGCGAGTATCGTGTATCGCTTTGGGTTTGCCACGTACAACATTAACACGCGTCGCGCTTGGAGTTGTTGTTATTGTTCTTGTTCCGCTACAGATGCATTATAAACACACACAAAACGAGAGAGAGAGAGAGAGAGAGAGAGCGAGCGAGGGATGTGGAGGCACTCTCACGCACACAGCGACACGTATTGGCAATATTTGCGAATTTTTGCTGCGTGGCCAAAGTCACCACGTGGGCGGAAAATGCTGGGAATGCAGGGAGTAGGAGGCGCATGGAGGGGGGCAAAGTGTAGAGGGTGCTTGGCCTGGCTGTGAATTTGCCACTTTTATTGTTTTTAAAACGCTTTTCAATTTCTTCTTTTTCTTCGTCTGTTTACTTGCCAAGCCCCCATACACCCTCCCTCTCTTACGCTGTCTCTCTCTCTCTCTCTCTCTGATTCAGTGATGCTGTTGTTGTTATTGCTGCAATTGAAGTTTTATTTTACGCGCAATTTGTCTGCTGCGGAGCGTAAGGTGCTAGGGGGTGCGGGGGAGTTGGTCGGTTTTCTCGAATAACATTTTGCCTTGCAATGCACAAAAGCAAAAGCCGAAAACCAAAATTGAAAGCAAATAAATAAGTGCAATTGTCTGTCCGAGAGAGAGATGGACAGAGAGAGAGAAAGAGAGAGAATGTGGGCGAGTGTGTGCTTGTGTGAAGTGTAAAGTGTAAGTGCAAAAGTAATTCAAGACAAATAGTCGAGTGGCAATGGCAAAATCTGCAACAGTCTCCGGGCAAGTCTCCCGAATCGAAGAAAACCAATCCCAGCACACACACACACAACCTAATTCCCTTACCCCTGCCTTCCCCCCTTCCTATCTACAACAAGAACTTGTATTTCTTTGGCCTTCGCTGCATTGTATCAATGCCAATCCATGCGGGGGCCATAAATCATTTGGAGCCAAGATGGAAGCTTCCGATAGAGCCCGATGATTAGCGAGCAATAAAGCCATGGACATTGTTTTTTTTTTTTTTTTCCTCACCACCTCCCCCACCCTCCCTAAACAAAGTGTAAACCGATGCGACGCTGGCTAAAATCGAAAACAACAAAAGCAAAACGAAAGGAAAACGGAACACAGAGATGAGGACCATTATGCAACTTAATGGAAGACAAAGATATATGACAGAAATGGCGACGACGCTAATGACATCCCAGAAGCATTTGCCGATAAAAAGGATTCCGTTGGGGAGACTATGATAATCGAAAAAGGGATTAGATTAGAGAGATCAACGCTAGATTTGGTAAACTTAGCTAAATAGATTATAAATAAATGTGATATATGTAAATTTGAAATATGTTTGGCTTATTGAACATATAAAAATATGTTAACTAATATAATATAGTAATTTTGTTTTTTTTTTTTTTTTTTATATAGTAATTAATGTAATATAATATAAAACAAAAAATCCAACAAGAACATATTAAAAGTTCTCTGCAATAATAGACTATGTTTCAATTATAAGGCTGAGTCTCATTGCAACCTAAAGTTGCAAATAGTTTTAGCTCTGTATGGTTCGCTTCTCTCAATATTTTCAATAAATTTCACGTATATCGTCTATCGATAAATCGTTTTTGCAGTCATTTAACCGATTTAGCTGCTCAAGATTAATTTATATGCATATATCTTTAAAAATTTGTCATTTAACTTGCGTATTACTCATACGCATCGTTGGTCGATTTGTATAGACTGCTCTGGCATAGCCTGGCATGGCAGCAGCAGCAGCAGCAGCAGTAGCAGCAACACATCACAGCTCATTAGGCAAAGCGTTGCCTGCATTTGTTCCTGTTTCTGGTGGCGTTTCTTAAGCCCAGGATTAAGCTCGCGAGAACCTGCTTATCAATGAATGAGCCAGTCAGTCGAGCGTTGAGTGTGTGTGTGTCTGTGTGTGTGTGTGTGAATGAATATGAATGAATGCATGAACGGCACCACAAATACCTTGGGGCAATGGGCAACTGTAGAAGGAGAGCAGAGCAGAGCAGCAGGAAGCGGCTGGAATGGGAATGGGGTAGAAGAGTAGGTAGCCAGTGCAATGGTGCATGCTGCATGCTGCAAGCTGCGCTATTTGCTATTCCGTTGCTGTAACTGTTGCAGCTGCTGTTGTTGCTGCTACTGCTGCTGTTGTTGCTGCTGATGTCGCGCTGCAACCGCATGGCCCACTCACAGACAAAGTCCCATTGTTGTTTATTATTATCATTCCAGCTGTTGATGTTGTTGTTGTTGTTGCTTTTTTTTTGGAGCTGCCATTGCACGACAGCAACAACAAATGACAGGCGGCCATTTTTTGTGCGCTGCCACACGCCCCCAACCCCCCCTTCCCATCGCTCTCACTCTCTCTTTCGCTCTCGGGCACGCTCTCCCTGTGCAACTCTGTGCAGCAGACGACAAAAGACGCCTAAATTAGCACACACACACACACACACACGCAGTCTGCCGCTACGTGCGAAAAAAGAAGAAGCAACAGCAGCAGCTGCGACAGCGAATTCAACTACGGCGAATGAGGCTGAATTGTCAGCTTTAGCTTTTTATGTGTCGCATCGCAGGCCGCGTTCCAGTTTAGCTATTCCCCCCCCTCTCTCTCTGTTGCTTCTGCTTTTTTGTAGCTCCTTCTTCTTCTCTTCTAGCTGGCAACTAATTTTTGCATAATTAGTGAGTGGCTCAGTGGTTACAACAACAACAGCAGCAACAACAACAACAACAACGGGGAAACTGTGGCAAGAACAAGTCAAGTGGCTGTGCCACATTCTCAAGCCAAAACCGAGGCACGCTCGCAGCAGCTAATGGGGCAACAACGCACGGCAACGCGTTGCGACTTTAACTCGCATTGAAGATCGCGTTGCTTTAAACGTGGCCTTTGCCTTGTTGCTGCAGCCTGATTGTGGCAGCATTTAAACATCATTTAGAGTGGACTTTATATTGAAAATGAACCGGCGCAGCACAAGAAAGAGAGAGGAAAAGAGTGGGACAGAGGAGAAGGGGCATGCGGCCAACTGAGACGAGCTGAGGCAAAGCTTAGACAAGTCGAGCCGAGGGCGAAGGCGAGTTGATTTAAGTACGCAGTCGGCAGCTGGTCACACAGAAATCCACGTAGCTGACTGCTTAAGTTAACATTGCTGTATACCCTGTAAATGCCAAGTAGCTGCCAGTGTATGCTCCTTATGCAAGCTGCAAGATTAGTGAGCAATTTCCAAAACTTATGCGAATTACAGGGTATTGATGCCATATACGCAGGGCATATGTTGTACTTAAACAAAATCTAAGCACTTAGCAAACATATGGATGATATCCAAATTACAGGGTATCATTAAAAACACATACTTATCAAAATACAGTTGATTTTCCATTTAAACAAACTTCTTAGACTGTTCCCATGCCATTTTCCAAAATGCAGGGTATTTAGGAATCAGTAATGTTTTCTAGGTTATCAAAAAAAGTATATTTCCGACAACTTACAAAATCGCTGCACAAATTCAACACATTACAGGGCATCTCTCAGTCGCCTCTTGACGGGATAAGTTGCTTTGCTTTCTTTGCCTTCTTTTTTGTGTGGAGTTTTGTTTATCGTTTGCAGTTGCCGCGCCCTTTTCCCGCTCTTTTGACTGTCTCTGTGTTTACACGACCAGCAGCAGCAGCAGCAAGATAAAGTCAAATAGTTACAGGCGTATCATGTCGAGCAACCTGACTAGTCCTCTAGATAGACAGACAGACAGACAGACAGAGGAATGTACAGAGAGAGAGAGAGTGAGCGGGACAAGCAGCTGGCTGGAGTCAGTCGGGCATCCATTGCATTCAACCAGCCGTTTTCAAACAAACAGTCAAAGTCTGCCGCACAGTCATGTTGCATGCTCTATAGCTCAGACCAGGGATACTACTATGCTTTGTGTGCAACATTCAGCTAGATAAGCCCACTGCGATGCGACCTGACCAAGCTGAGCTCACAACAAGATCACATTACATGGGAGAGAACGGCTCTCAGCTCTCATGGCAAACGAATGGACTCGCTTCTATATACACTGCCATGCATATTTGATGACAAAATGAAAATACCCTTGGCCAAAGCATAAAACAAGCTGAGGTATTTGCGAATTTGATTTCAAAGTGCGGTCCCAGTTCCAGTCGCAGTCCCAGTCACAGTGCCAGCGCCGCAGTCAAAGTCAGCATGCTGCGGCACTTGAAACGAGCTCTCTCTCTCTCTCTCTCACTCTCTCTCTCTCTCTTTCTCTCTCTGTCTGTCTGTCTGACTGTCTGTCTCTCTTTCCCCTCTGCTCCCGCCATCCCTTTTCCTACTGGCCCTTGTGACAGCATATCAAGTTGAGCGCGCGTCCAGGCCAAAATTGCATTTCGTTCAAAGGTGCAACCGGGTTCCGTTTATAAGTGAGAGTTGTGAGCTTTGTGCAACGTTTATAAATTAGGTGACAGGCACAGAAGGTGCCGCAGAAGGAGGTAACTGGTAACTGGCAACTGGACGCTGGCCAAGCGTGAACGTGAACGTGCACGTTCACGTCCATGGCCATTGCCATAAAACTTAAACAAGTTATTTATGCACATGCGTTGCGTGCCTCAAGTCGTTTCACTTGCAGCTGCCGAAAAGGGGCTACTCGGACATGCTACTACTGGGGCATGGGGGGAGGGCAAGTGCTGGGGTCTAACGGGCAGAGAGGGTAGCTCAACGTCAGAGTCGTCGACAACGCCTGCTTTGGCCTTAAGTTATCAACATGGAATGCAATTTTCCAAACTGTCTATTTTCTATGCAAATTCGCATACATTTCACCCACTCCCCCCCGCCCACACTTCACCCCCTGCCGCTGTCGCTGGTCATATTCTCCAAGGTGCAGACAGTCACGCCGTCAGGCGGCTGAGTGAAGAGAAAAATGGGGAAAAACTCGTCGCACAAACATGCAAACGAAATGTGTTGCATAGTTTAGGGCGCTCGCGCCATCCAATCAAAACACATTTCCCATTTCGGTGCGTACGTGTTTCAGTGTGTGTGTGTGTGTGTGTGTGTATGTGTGGCATATTAACTTGATATATAAGTACTTAGCAATATATATTAAAAAATGCTCGCAACAGCGGCAGCATTTCGAATGCATTTCGAGTTATTTTTTTTGGGGGGGGGGAGAACATCCCGCTAGGATTTATTTTACAACCGACTCAAGTATCGTAAAATAGCTCAACGATATCCACAAGCTAGCATCTGACCAACCAACGCTTACGGCTCCCTTTATTGCTCAGTTAAATGTTTAATAGCCAAAAAGAGAGAAACCTCAGAGAAACCTCAGAGACTGTACGTACACACTGGGTACATATAGTATATGTACCAATAATAAACACTCGAACTTTAATGGCAACTAAATGAAAGTCCAGCAAGCGAATAAAATCCGTAGATTTATTTTATTTGAGCTACGAGTTGGCCTTGTCTTGTCTCCCGGCATCATAAAGTGACAAACTGATGTGGTCAACGATGAAAAAACTCTAAAATAAACTGCTAGATTGTGTCATATGCAAGTGTACTTGGTCTTTAGTAAGGGAAAAGTTATAAAAGTTGAAGTAAAAGTTGCGTAAAAAAGGTGTTATAAAAGAGTGCATAAACGGAGTAACGGAGATTGCTTGAGAATACCTAAAAAGAAGTAGGAAAGGTTACCTTCAGCATGACAAATCTTCCATAAAGTTTCTATAAAGTTTCTTATATCTTTCGATCGTTCCTATACTAGTAATATTCAGTACAAAGCAGAACTAAGTTGTATTGTTTGTATTCGATATTGTGTCTAACTTTCATTGGTTAAAACATTTCTTCATACATACGGACGGACGGACGATCCGACGGACGGACGGACGGACGGACGGACGGACGATCCGACGGACGGACGGACGGACGGACGGACGGACGATCCGACGGACGGACGGACGAACCGACGGACGGACGGACGGACGAACCGACAGACGGACGGACGGACGAACCGACAGACGGACGGAAGACCCGACGGACATATGGGCGGACGGACGAACCGTCGGACATATGGGACGGACGAACCGACGGACAGGCGGACGAACCGACAAACAGACGGACAGACGGACGGACGGAGGAGCCGACGGACGGACAGACAAGGCTAGATCAACTCCTCTGGTGATGCTGATCCAGAATATATAATATATACTTTATAAGGTCGGAGATGTCTCCTAAGGTGCGTTGCAAACTTAATATACCCTCTGCAAGGGTATAAAAATACTGAAAATACCCATTTTAATTTCATTAATACTGTACATTTTTCGAGTATTATTTGCGCTTGTGATGTTAAGATACAATATTATGATGTACGGATTCTTCACTTAATAATAATAATAATAAATAAAATAAAAAAAAAAAAAAAAAAATTATTTGCGCAACTTGAGGTATTTCAGTACAACTGTAACTCAGTTAAGAGTTAAGGCAAACCTAACCTGGTTCCTCTAAAAACCTCTTTACATTCCATATCTGTTCAGCAATTGGCAGCTGACCAAAAGAATCCGCAACATTTTCAGCGTGCATCAGTTTTCAAGCTGATGTTTAGCATAGTCTGAGCCGGCTAATCATGGCTAACTTGCCCAGCCTGCGGAACAGGCTATCGGCCAGTTGACCAGTTGGCCTATTGGCCAGTTGGCACAGTTGCACCGTTTGGTATTTGTTGTTCTGGCGCTGATTGATGCATCATTGATGGCTGCCAAAGGCAACGCAACCGAGCAGTGGCAGAGGCAGAGGCAGAGGCTGGTGCTGGGATTGGGGCTGAGTGTAGGCCAAAAGCCGCTGCCGTTAGCATTTATGCCAGTGCCAGAGCACGAGCTCAAATTCAGCCACATGCGACGCGCTGCCATGAAAAACCAAATGAGGAACACTTTGAGCGTTGCTTTTGATTAACACGTTGCGGCCGGTCGAAGCGTGGGCATTGAGTAATGAAGTGAGCAAAGGGGAAACAGGGTAAGAGTCAGGGATTCAGGGTGGGGAACGTTGATGTTGACCCTCCCTGCGCTCTGCGGCTCACTGGCTGCATTAACATTTAGCGAAACGCGATGCAGCTGCGGCCAGTGCAAAGTAGTTGCATGTGTGTGTGTGTGTGTGCGTGTGTGTGTGTCTCTCAACTGACATTGACAAATAGTGTGCGAAATACAATGCAGGCACTGGCACATAAACACACATTTGCGCGCACACGCACACGCACACAGGCATCACAGATGCGCACGCATGCTGGCACCAAATGTGTTGCATACTTGCGGGCGCAAATTATTGCTCCAAAGCAACGATGCCAGTGTTGGCTAATTAACAAAGCACTTTACAGGCCAGCACCAGGAGAAGCAGCAGCAGTAGCAGCAGCAGTAGCAGCAGCAGTAGCAGCAGCAGCAGCAGCAGCAGCTCAGCGCCAATGCTGCATGCCACGATCCGCACTAAGCCCGTCGGGAACAGCCGCGTCGTGCAGCTTAACCAAGTCTGCTGCCGCAGTCGCAGTCGCTGCTGCTGTTGCTTCTTCTTATGCTCCTGCTGCCTGCTGCCTGTTGCCGCTGGCCGCTAGCAAGTTGGCAGTTGCTCGCGATGCTCCTCCGTCTGCCTCTACAAGCACATTAATTAAATTTTATAACGCTGCCTGTCGTCATACGCATGTACGTGTATAAGCGGGTGTCTGTGTGTGTCTGGTTGTATGTATGTGTGTGAAATATTAACACGTGACACAGCAAGCGGCAAATTGCAAGCGCATCGCATAATTTGCAGCGAGCCGCCGTCGGCGACGACAGCATTTAGAAGTTGCCGTTAACTACGTCGACTACCTGCTGTCTGCCACGCCCACTGTGTAACGACAACACACCCCCCCCTGCCTTCGCTCCTCGGCGCTAGCCACGCCTTGAGTACTTAAAACTCGTTGTTGTTCCCACTGAGTAATTGCCGTGCAGCGCGTAAATTGTTTGATTCCAACAATTTCAACTTAATTAGGATTAACATTCTTTCGCAGCTCTGCGCAAATGCATTCGAAATGCCAAGCAAGTCATTTGCATTTGTAAGTGACTGCGAGTAACTTGCTCGAACAAAGTAACTGCAGAGTTTGTTGCTGCATTCGCACTGTGCTGTGCAGAGCAATAAAAGTAGCTTAAAGAAGCTTCGAAATATTTAGCACAATTTAGGTACTCGAAGGTATTCAAGGGTATTTGAAATTCCAAATGTATTCAAGGGTATTTGAGATACCGAAGGTATTCAAGGTTCTTTGAATGTATTCAAGGGTTTTTGAAATACCGAATGTATTCAAGGGTATTTGAAATACCGAATGTATTCCAAGTTATTTGAAATACCGAATGTATTCCAGGGTATTTGAAATACCAAAAGTATTCAAGGGTATTTAAAACACTGAAGGTATTCAAGGGTATTTGAAATACCAAAGGTATTCAAGGCTATTTAAGATATCGAATGTATTCAAGGGTATTTGAAATACCGAATGTATTCAAGGGTATTTAAAATACCGAATATATTCAAGGGTATTTTCAAGGGTATTTTAAATACCGAATGTATTCCAAGTTATTTGAAATACCGAATGTATTCAAGGCTATTTAAAATACCGAAGGTATTCAAGGGTATTTGAAATACCGAATGTATTCAAGGGTATTTGAAATACCGAATGTATTAAAGGGTATTTGAAATACCGAAGGTATTCCATGGTATTTGCAATACCGAATGTATTCAAGGTTACTTGAAATACCGAAAGTATTCAAGGGTATTTGAAATACCGAAGGTATTCCGGGGTATTTGAA
Source organism: Zaprionus ornatus (assembly GCA_018904035.1). NCBI lineage: Eukaryota > Metazoa > Arthropoda > Insecta > Diptera > Drosophilidae > Zaprionus > Zaprionus ornatus. The sequence goes on along the minus strand of JAEIFZ010000001.1, from coordinate 16,841,303 downwards.
ATACCGAAGGTATTCAAGGGTATTTGAAATACCGAATGTATTCAAGGGTATTTTAAATACCGAAGGTATTCAAGGGTATTTGAAATACCAAGCGAATCATTGCAACGATTGAGAACAATTTGCTTGCATTTCAATTGATAAATGTGAATATATTGAGTGAGCAAAGAGACTGTTCCCATCAATTGTTATTATTCTAGTTTCATAAAAGGTTTAATCTGATCCCTCCATAACATCGAGGGATAAGGATCTCCACGATAATTGACATAACATTATAATATCGCAAGTTTAGTAACTTTCAGTTGCGCTCTGTAATTTTCATTTCCTTCTTTTCCTGCACTTCAAAGTGAGTTTTAGCTTTTCAGTTCTTGTGCTTGTTGCAAATGCAATTAATTATGAGATTCGTTTTTATGGCAATCTTTGGGAGATCGTGTTAACCAACCGAAGAATATTTATCATTACTTCGGGCAGTTGGCAATTAGAGAGAGAGAGAGAGCGAGAGAGGGGGAAATGGAGTGCAGAGGACAAGAGAGGAACCAGATTGGCATAAAGGGTGCAGGACATAGCCGGAATGCAAAATGAGACGCAAATTGGACAAAGAACTTGAAGCAGTAGCAGCAGCAGCAGTGGCAAAAACAAATTAAAAACAAAATGCCAAAACAACAGAGCACAGAAAAAAGAAATGAAAGCAGAGAAGAAAAAAAAACAACAGAGAAAGGAATGAAAATTTAACAATTTCGCAACTCTAATCTGCGCAGCAATAAAATGAAAACGATACAAGAAAACTCGACGCCAACACAAAAAGCGTCACGAAAATGCGCAGACAGCGAACTATAGATGCACGTGTGTGTTTCTGTATGTGTGTCAGTGTGTGTGTTTGTGTATGTGTGTGTGTGTGAAGTGGTAGGGTTAGCCCCCATTGTTGCTAACTGCGCGATGCGTTTATTTAGAAACTTATTTCCACGCCAGACGCCGCACAGGCAAAGACACGAACAACAGCCACGCAAAAAATAACGAACAAAAGCAAAAAGCAAAAACAGCTTAGAAAAATAGAAAAGCAAGTAAATTGTATAAAAAAGTAACTAAAAATAAGCACTCGCAAATAAAAACATTGTTGCACATGTTCTCTGACCCGCTGCTGCTGCTGCTGCTGCTACTCATTCTTATTCTCATATCGCGCCACAGCGTGCCAGCGAGACATTGTTGCCGCCCTTGTTTCGTGCACCCTGTGCGGCAACACTGTCTGCCAACTAACTGTGCACTTGCTCTCCAAATACGTGAGAGAGCTTACAAAATTTGCAACGCTTCCATATTGCAGAATCGTTTCAATTTCGTTCAAAGTTTTTTAAGTTTTCATCACAGTGACATCACAAAATATTTATATCCTATCAAATTGGATTATATACATATATATATCATTTTATACCTTTCTCAGTATTGCAAAGCTTAAAAGTGCTTTAAGGTTAATACAAAATGCATATCAATAATATGACCAATTGTGTATAGGGCATCCGACTTTTCGACCTATTCATTCCTATACATAATTCCATTTGCATCGAGCTGCTGCTGCTGTTGTTGTTGTTGTTGTTTCGCTGCTTTTGTTATTATTATTTATCCATCATTTGCTGGCAGTCTTCGTCAATTGGTTTATTTCAAAATCTTGTTTATAAACAAAATTCGCAGAACCTCATAAAAATGGCGCTAAAAGCTAAACAACAAATATTTAGAGAGCGCGTTAGAGATTGAGAGAGAGGGAGAGAGAGGGAGGGAGGGAATGGGATTGCAAGGGGGGGTAAGTGCGAGACAGAGCTACCCAGGCGCCTGTAATCAACATTTACCTTGTGTATTTTTAGAACGCAGCAGTTAAATTGGCGCAACAACAACAAAACCAAATTGCGTACACAAAACAAAACAGAAATGTATAAAAATATAACAAATACATATGCATATTTATGTGTATGTGTGTGTGTGTTTGTAATTTAATTTAATGAAAATGAAAATGAATTCAGTGTCAATTAATTGCAGGCGCCTATTGGGGATTTTCACAGCCCTCGACTGAAGAGCCGAGACTCCCAGGTGGAAGGTGCAAGGTGAAAATGGGGGGGGGGGAGGTGAAATGTATTATGATGCTTGCTGTTGTTGTTGCTGCTGTTGCTGTGTTGCTCTACGTTGTTTGCTCTGTTGTTTTATTATGCGTAAGAGATTATAATGGAATTAATTACGTATACGCACAGGTGGACACTGGACATTCGAAACTGGCGCAATGAAGGCTCGCCACGCGCTCCAAAGCCACTTAATTAGTTGGTGTGTGTGTGTGTACGAGTGTGTGCCACTGTGTAAGAGTATATCTGTGTGTGTGTGTGTGCGCTCGTGTGCGAATTTATGAGTGGACGAACTGGCGCAGGGGCGTGACTGAGCCGCGTGAGCTGCTGTTTGTTTATGTTTAATTGTCTGGCGGCTTTGCTACTGCCTGGTCTGATTCTCTCAGTCTCTCTTCCCCTCACTCTCTCTCTCTCTCACAGTGTTTATACCCTTGCAGCGGGCATAAAGCCTTTGTCACGACACCTGTCATGCATTGTGGCACTTTACTGATTTATATCAGAAATTAGCGGAGCGTAAAACAACTGAAACCTCATTAACAAATGCATAAAAAACCTTTTTGTGTAACATTGTTTGAGGCTTTACGTTGCACATAAAACCTAACTAACTCTTAATGTGGCAAGCGGACGATTGCTTGGATAAGATAATATAACTTAGTTTTGAGGTTAGGTTATGTGAAGAAGTTCTTTCTAGATTTGAAAAGCTTTATGTTAGAGACCTGGTTATGACTTTTATGACCTTTGAGTTCAAGCTGAATGAAGCACATTAAAAGCTAAACATCAGTAATCTGTTTGCTAATTAAGCTCTCCCTCTCTCTCTCTGTCTGTCTCTCGCTCTCTTCTTTGATAGTTTTCAATCAAAAATAGCGTATTTGGAACTTTAATATACATACATGCATTGAGTTAGCAGACGCCCCTCTTCAGTTCATATTCGGTTTGTTTATTTTTTGTTTTGTTTTTGGTTTTTTGCCTCTGTTTGCTTTGGCCAACATGGCATTTAAATTTGCATAATTAATCAATTAATGCTACGTTTCGGTGCATCAGTCCCATCTGGTTGAAACTTGCGTTCGTCCCCCCCCCCACCGTTTAGCTGAGGGCAATCAAATTCGTCACGTGCATAAATTTTGCGCAAATGATTTACGATTTCAGTTTCAGTTCAGTATTCATTTTGTCAATTTTTAAGCCGCGCACGTGCCCCGACGTGCCTATGCACGATATGCGTTTTAAACAAACAGCAACGCACACACACACACACACGGACAGATATAAACGTTATAAAGTCTATACTATATATGCGATAAATGATATATGCGAGAGAAGTTTCTGTGGCTAAGAATTTGGTTCAAGAGAAAGAGATTAGCTTATGATGCATGGTCACTCTAATAAAGTCTCATTTATAAGCTGCCGTGATCAAGCATATCTTTCTATGTTTCTCATCTCTCTCTATCTCTCTAATGAGAGAAGCTTCTCTGGCAAAGAATTTGGTCAACGATCAGCTTATGATGCATGGTTACTCTAATAACGTCTCATTCATTAGCAAGCATGATCTAGAATAAATCTATACATGCTCTATCTATGTTTCTCCATCTCTCTCTCTCTCTCTAATGAGAGAAGTTTCTCTGGTAAAGAATTTGGTGAAAGAGTAAGAGATCAGATAATGATGCATGGTCACTCTAATAAAGTCTCATTCATAAACCGCCATGATCTAGCATATCCCTATGTATGCTCTATCTACATATATCTCTTTCTAACTCTCTCTTATGCGATTAGTGAGAGAAGTTTCTTTGGCAAAGAAATTGGCTAAAGAGTGAAAGATCAGCTTATGATGCATGGTCACTCTAATGACGTCTCATTCATTAGCTGTCGTTCCTTTTATGCAATATATGATATATGCGAAACAAGCTTCTGTGGCAAAGAAGTTGACCAAAGAGTGAGTGATACATGGTCACTCTAATAACGTATCATTCCTTAAATCAATTAAATTCTACCATGACCTAGCATATCTCTAAGCATGCTTTATTGTCGTTTTTCTATCTCTCTCTTATGCGAAATATGCTGGCACGTTTGTGTGAAGAGCGCATAAATGGTCACCCTAATGAAGGGTCATTTACAATGAATCTATGCATGCTCTATTTATATCTCTCTGCTCTCTCTCCCTCTCCCTTATAGATATAAGCGAGAGAAGTTTCTGTGGCAAAGAAGTTGACCATAGAGTGAGTGATATATGGTCACTCTAATAACGTATCCTTCCTTAAATCAATTAAATCCTGCCATGACCTAGCATATCTCTATACATGCTCCATTGTTGTTTTTCTATCTCTCTCTTATGTGAAATACAGCATGCATGGTCACCCTAATAAAGTTTCAGTTATAAGGTGCCAGGGTGTTACTTATCTTTGCTTATCGCTCTCAGTCACGCCCTCTCTCTCTCTCTCTCTCTCTCGCTGTGTCTAGAATATATTATCCTTACTTGTAACTTATTCATTATTGTTTAAAATTTTCCGTAGCTCACTCTGAATTTGATTGAACCGAACTCACAGAGCAACACTCGTGCCAGGTCGTTATTATGTCTCATTCTCTTTGTAATTGTGTGTATTTGTCTGTGCGTGTGTGTACCTTTTGTACGCGTATATTTGGCCTGACAATATTGGCAAATTAAATTTAAAATGCGTTTTGTTTGCCAAACGAGCGACATGTCAATTATTTACCGCTTTATTGCTTTATTGCATTTCGATTCCGATTTAATACTTTTCCTGTGCACTATTTCAATTTTGGCACATGCAACGTGCCCGGCATTTGCGATGCTACTGCCACAATATACTACTTTATCTGCACGCTATATGTATCTGCGTACTATGTATATTGTACGAACTGGACTCGGTTGGAATTATAAGAGGAAATGCTAACGGTATACGGTATAATGGACTTGCAGTGAAATTAGAAATTGATGATGCATTGCAATTAAATTCTTTCAACATTGAATTCAGTTCAGCATTGAAAACGATATAAAAACTGTTGAAGCTCGTTTCTGTTCAGTTTATATTGCTAAAAATTTAACTTTGCCTGATCTTGTATACAAATGCATAAAATTTCTATTTATTTATTTTCAATTCGCATCTGTTTTCACTTTATACCCCACAGCATTGTGTATAAGGGGGTTAGGTCGCTGAGTATTCGGAAATAACTAGACCTATGGAATTTTGTATATACGAGATTCCTGTGGAGTTTATACAAATAAAAATTGATATCGATTTGCAAAGAGATTTGCCACATAAAAATAAAAATATATACGAGTATATATTTAAAATCGAATGATATGCAAAAATCGAAATTCATTCATGAAAACACTCAGAGCTATTCGCTGAGTAGTACAGGGTATTTGCACTTAGCTCTCACTTGTTACAATCAGTAAAAGCTCTTTGCATTCTGGCCGAACGACACAACTATGCAAGAATCCTTTCCCGTTTAGCCATCCATCAAATTCCATTGAGCGGCATTGAGCTGTCAATGCGTGCGACTGGACGCATCTTCCATTTGCGTTTTCACACTTGTCCAAGACACTCATCATTAGGCCGTATCTCTGGGCGTGGTAAGCGACTGGGTTGAGCGAGAGTGCCTAATGGATCTGCAGAAAATACACGTTGTCTGCTGTCATTCTCAGTGTTTTTCACCTGCCTTCAAATCATCTGCATTTGATTTGATATTTCTCTTTTTTCATTTTTGTTTTTGCCTCTTTGTGAATTCGGTTTTTGCTGCGTTTCTCAGTGCCAGAAATAGAAGAAAACATTAAAAAACAAAAATGTACGAAAATGTTTACAGAATACGGCAAGTCGAACTTTGAATACTCTTCATTTGGAATATACTTTCATGCTGCACCGACAATATATGAATTTATTGTGAATTGTGAAAAGAAAATAGTTAACTTGAGATGTTTGTATATATATATATAATATATAGTCATATTCTTCCACTTATTTATAATTTTACGCAATGCAATGCCAATTTCCTTATACCCTTTGCGATGCTACACGAGCACTTCATTTGCATTAGGCTTATCTGCAAGTTTCTATTTGCTTTGCTACACTTTCTGTTCATTCCATTATCGTCTCCTTCTCTACCTCTACCTTGCTGTTTGCATTCTCTATTGCCTCTACCCCCGCCCTCCCCCCCTGCCTCCTTAAACCATTTCATTTGCTGGCTTTGTTCTTTGTTTTCGTTGTTTCGTTTGGCTTCTATTTATAACATAAAATAAATAATACGTGGGACATTACGTTGTCCGCATATTGCATTGACCACATTTTACCAGTTTTTGTCGCTTCTGGCATCTGTTCGCTGTCCTGCCTGCGGTCCAGTCCGCATTTGCCCGATATTATTATTATTATTATTGTTATTGTTATTGTTTCGAGAAATCGCTCTGAGTTTGTCGTTTCTGACGTTCAATTTTAAATTTAATTGCATCCAAATAAGTCGACTAATAACAACAAAAAGGAATACGTCGTTTGTCTGTCTTTGATTTTATATTCTATTCAAAAATCAATTAAATATATGTGTATAGTTCTGTTGAATAATTGATGGTTAGAGCTCCATGTTTGCTATAAGCTCTTCATTCTCATCTTTCGTTGATAAGGTTTTACATATCATAAGTTCATTATAGTAAGTTTGTTATGGTTCTCAACCACCTGAAATATTTCTACACTAAAGATTGCAATTTGTTTTTCCCCATACTGTATATATATTTTTCGTGCAGACAAAATCGATTTCGAAGGAAAAAAATGAAAACTATTCGCAAATTTGACTTTTAGCCCATGTTCGCTGTCTAAATCAATTCGCTTTTTCAATATTTTTTGGACAAATTGTTTAGAGCGTACACAATTGTTACGTATTTTCGTCCAGAATTTGCCTTTCACAGTTTTTTTTTTATTCCTTTTTGCCAAGCAATCTATGGACTGTGCGCAAACTTCACTGTTAACCGTTTCGCCGTTTCAATTAAATTCAATATAAAATTGATTATATTCACGCGATGTCTGCATGAATTTACAAGACGAGACAACAATAACATCAATTGATCTAGTTGAAAAGAACAATAAAAACGATTGAGTTTTAAACAAAATTTCATTTGGCATAAATACTAAACTTTGATCAATATATTATAGAGATGTTTTTATGTCTCTATCTAGCTGTAAATTGAAACTGTGTTAATTATTGGCAATTATTGCAGATTCCTCGAAATGTACACAGACAAGGCGTAGGTTAATTCTTAGAAATTTGTAAAGTGAACAAAACAGTACAAAACAGTAGGATACCCTTCGACCTTAGTTTTGATGTAGTTAAAGTTGATAAATTCATACAAATGTTTATATTGTATTTACATGCTTTCAAATTATTCTTGACAGATGGCGCTCGCGATTTGCACTGCTTCTTAAATAACTTCTGTGCAACTTCTTATTATTCGATTAAATTGAAATTTTCAAGAAAAATTGGTCTTAAAGTCAGCTAACTATAGGTAGAAATCAGAAAGTGTTTCTAATATGCATCACTCACAAATCGACTTGAAAAATGTAATTATTGCTTTGCGGGGACGTTGGGCGTGGCACCCAATATTTGAAATAAACTTGATTTGCGCAGATTAGACAGGGACTTTCATGTTAAATTTGATGTCTCTAGCTTTTATATTAACTGAGATCTGTGTGTTTATCTGGACAGACAGACATGGCTTAATCGCATCGGCTAGTGCTTCTGATCAAGAATATATATACTTGGTGAAATCTATTACGTCTCCTTTTACCTGTTCTTCATACATTTGCACAAAGCTAGTATACCCTTTTTTGACCATTTTCAATGTCAATGTCGAAGTGTATAAACAGTGCAACAAATTAGAAAGATTTAAATGATGATGTTTCAAGGTATATAGAAGTACTCAGTTGTGAACCAATTGATAAGATACACTGATATAACATATGAAGCAAATAATGCAAGTAATTAGATGTTACTTAAGTGTGCAACTCTGAAGCGGGCTGGGTATTTCCCAGTCGAGCAGCTATCGATAGTGCAAATTAGTTTTCTGATCTGTAACATTTGAAATTTACATAGCATGCTGTTCGATTTCGTGGTTCATTTGCTTTCCATTTGTGGCGTATTTTCCTTTTGTGTGCTGACCACTTGAGTTGGGATCTGCCTTATCTACGAGTAGTACCAAAAGGCATTTCGGTTTAATGGCAATTGCATTTTTGGCCAACGAGTGTTTTAGGAAAAGAATTTTCAAAAAAAAAAAAAAAAAAAAAAAACAAAAAGTGGAAAATAGAAAAGTAAAAGCAAAAGCACAAATACGAAACTGAATTGAACGGACCAGCGAAATATTCAGCGCTTGGTGACGTGCGGAGATCGGCGAGCGTCGCGCATAAAAATCTATTTTGATTCAAGGTCGCGTCATCAGTGTTTTTTTTTCACTTTTTTTTTTGATATACTAGTTGTAGTTGTTGAAATCACAAAAATCAGGAAAAATCACCAAAATCGCGACAAATGTGACAACAATATACTGTTAAGATATTTGAACTTGATATATACCTAGTTAGGCGAGCGCTGACGGACGCAAGGCAGCACCCGAAAACGAAGTCGAAACCGAAACTAAAAGAAGAAACAGAACTGAGTTTCTTGATCAAATGGAATGACAAAAGACGAAACAGGCCACATTATTGTTCAATTATTCAATTGCACAATGTACTCATATATATGAATACATATTTATGTCTGTATGTCTGTCTGTCTCTCTGTCTCTCTGTCTGTCTGTATGTAGAGCGTATGTATGAGTATTTATTAGATGCGGGATTAGCCGGCGTTGCCATGACTTGACTTAGCCAGCAGCCTCACAGCGGGGCACCAACTGATGAATGCGGTCGGTGGAATTGAAAGCATTTGTGTAATTTGAGTGCAACATTAAAGTGTCTTCGGTTATAAGTGCGAGTATAATGGCAGGCATTGCGGTAATTGAGATACTTATATACATACAAGTACATACAAATACATACATATACATGCAAATATGTATGTATACTTGGGCGAGCTTATCTACGAGTTGTGTGCGGGTGTGTGTGTGTGTGTGTGTGTGTGTGCATTCAATTACGTATCTATTACATGTTGCGTATACGCACTGTGCTTACATTGAACAATTACGCAGAGCAGCATCACGCATCGCTTTTGCTTTTGCCTCATTCATTTCGCTCTTTTTTATCTATAATTTACTTAGTTTGCTTTCATTGTTATGTTGCAAGTCGTAAGTAAACCCGAATGTAGAGAGCTTTCCGGGATGATTCTGTCAGCTTACGCATAACTTTGGCGTATAAAGCGAAGAAAATTATGGGACAGAAGAGAAAGGGTATAACACAGCAGGGTGCACACAACGGGGTGTCAAGTCAAACAAATCGATAGGGTATAAGGAGAATACTTTAAGTTGGGCAAGGTACAGCTGAGAAAATATAATAACTGAGTAGAGTTATATAGGGTACAAACTTATGGTGCATAAATAAACTAGACCTATACATAGAATTAAAATATGCAAAAAGAACAAGTGCAGTTCGAAAAACTCTCAATAAACTCTTGATATAATTCCCTAGAATTCTTGGAAACTCCTGACCTTGACCGTTAAGTTTTTCCCAATCAGCAGACTAAGCAAATTCAGAAGACTAACTGACACAACCTGAGTGCACCCTTTGCTGGTGCGTGTGAAATGCTAATACCCTACCCACTTATAATATACAAGCCCAAGGGACTCCACAAAGTTGTCAATGTTGCCGCCGCGTGTAAATTACAATTTCAATTGAAATAACAAAGAAACCAACAAATTGTGATGTGTGTGTGTGAGTGTGTCTTAGCATTATTTTAATAGATACTACAGAGCACACCCCTGCCGACTGGACAGACGGACGGGCAAACGAGTGCGTTGTGTATACATACATATCTCTTCGATCTGTTGCTTTTCTCCTCTTTGCCTATGCAAATGTAGCGGAAATACTAAAAAGATGCGGCTCAATGGCTCGCAAGCTGATTCTGAAGTACTCACACAATGTACAATTGTACATATGTATGTATATATGGCGTGCTATATACTCTATAAGGCTGGGCTACATACGTACTGCCTTTGGCAGGGCATACAAACTTCCATCATGCTTGATGGTCGTCGCGTTTCTGCTCTTAGATGCCACTCAAGTGTGTCACTAGAAAACACATACACACACACACAGATACAGGCACATCTGCATAATATAAGAATATATTTCTATATATATAGTTTCTGTATTTTTATACATTTTCGTACACTCAAGCTGAGCAATACCCTACAAGCAAACAGAATGACTAAGGCAAAATGAGACAGTGCAAATTTCTATACTGCTAAAAACCTTATGTATTTCACTTCTTTTAATAACATATAGTTTCATATGCCGAATCAGTTGATAGTATGATATGAAAATATTTGCTAAATATTAAATTTACTATTATTACTCTTCCATTTACCCGTAATCATTATTACATTAAACTTTAGTTGTGTGTAGGGTATCCCTTGGGTCGCCTCTGCAGTCGCTCTTCTCTTTGGTGTTTGTCAACACACTTGACTTCAACTTCAATCGGCCAATAAGTTGAGCATTGAGAATTATAAATAAATACAACTAAATTATGCATGTCAAATATTATTACCTTGAAAGATTCTTCCACAGACTCGAGGCACAGTTCACACATACAATATATGTGTATATGTAGGTGTATCTTTATATAGTAAGCTCACAAGACTATTTGTCCAAATTTGTATTTCGTTGTTGTCATTAAAGTAATCACTGTATCTCATGGAAACATAACTTTTTATACTAGAAAATAACAAGCGCGTGTTTTCACTATTTTCGTATAATTAAAACAAAAAAAAAAGAACCGAAAAAAAATATGAAATTAATAAATTAATGTTTCACACGAGTCGTTTATATCTATGAGTTTGTGCCAGCATCAAATTAAGGAAAATAAATGACAAAACAGAAAAAAAAAGCAAAGAACACACACAGAGAGAAAACCGAAATGAAAATGTTGAAAATATTTGGCAATCGTCGCACTGGCGCTGACTTTTCACTTCCGACAGGCCCAAAAAAAAAAAAGAGGCGCTAACAAAAAACACACAATCAAATGAATAGAGATTCCCAAAACAATAATAAATATCTCTGCACTAACTCAAATGGTATTCATTATTAGTTGGTATGAATATAAATGAAAAAAAAAAACCGCACATAGCAAAAAGCTGCCGCGAAACTATTCAAAAACGTTGATGATCTTGCGATAATATTAAGCATATTCAACACGCACGCGGCCAGTGCAGAAAAAGGTGAAGAAGAAACGGTGAGATCTAATGCGAAATTCACCACGATATCAGTACGCAGCGCACGTGAAGATCAACGCCAGAGCATCGCGAAGAGACTGAATTAACACCAGCAGATCGGACTCGATCGCCTTGCGACAGATCCATAGCGAAGAACGGACGGCGGCGACTTACAGGTGCGGCTGCGTTGTGAAAGCTGGGGGGAGGGAGGTTAACAGGGATAAGGCAGACATGGCGCGTGTGGGTTGCGACCATTTAACGGCTTGATAAATGAATGGAACGCGTCGCACACGATTTATGGTGGAAATTGTATAGCGCAAGTGCTATAGCAAGAGCGCAGGGGAGTGTGCGAGCGAGATAGTAGTAGTTAACAAGCTTTTGTGCACAGGTGGCAGTGTAGAGCTTTGCAGCAAGGCAACATACGCAAAAGCTCGTGCCTCACACAGGTGGCTGTGCAAGACAAAAAGGCGCAAATGCAAAAAAGCGCAGTGAGCTTTCAATGCAAAAGCTCTCGCAAAAGCACTTTATTGAGCTTTGCCGAGTGCCTTGCTAAATGATTTTGAATTATGTATGTTGAAATGCCCGAATATTATATAAAATTTATATTTTTTTTTAAAACAAACATTGGCAATATGAGAACTCCTTTTTGTAATTGGTTTTTGTCTTAAACGATAGTCCTGTTTTAAGTCGGATCGGTAGGACTACAGAATATGCGGTAAAAAAAAAAAAAATGGAACTGCCACGATCAATTCTGACCTTTTTTTTTGTTTTGATTTTTCTCTTTGTACGTCTCTTTGCTGTGATTTCACAAACATACAGTGAACCTTAAGTTTCTTTCACATTCTCCGGGGGCTTTAGGATTTTTTCGGTGGAGCAGCCGCAGGTGGTGCAGCCTTAGGTGGATCAGCTTTGGGTGTTGCGGCCTTTGGTGGAGCGTCCGCTGGTGGTGCGGCCTTTGGTGGTGCACCCGCAGGTGGTGTAGCCGGTGGTGCAGCACCAGCTGCCGGAGCAGCTGGTGGTGCATCCTTGCCATCAGGTTTTCCCTTCTTTTGCGCTTCTGCGGCTGCTTTGGCTTTTTTCGCCGCCTGCTCTTCAGCGGCTTTCTTCTGTGCGGCCAGTAGCGCTGCATCACCCACGGGCACATCCTTCATCTCACACTTTGGCGTCGGCTTGGGCTTACCCAGACAAACCTCCGATATTCGTATGTGATTTAAATTGTAACCGCTCACGCCTCGTATTCGGGGCTCATAGTTCTTCAAATAGATATCTGCGGCCAACTCCTCTACGCCGACTTCTTTATCTTTTAGCACCTGCTTGCCCACATCATCGACTTCTTTGCGTACTTCGGTATCGATCTTCTTTAGTTCGTCTTCTTTGGCCAGGCACAATTCCAAAATCTGTGCCCTGAAACTTGTGATCGGATCGCGTTCCTTGCGCGTCTTCTTCACCTCATCACGCGAACGATACGAAATACCTGGATCAGACATGGAATGACCCTCGTAACGATATGTCGACATCTCAAGGAGAATGGGGCCTCTGTTAACAGCATAATCGATGGCAAAATGCGTGGCACTACGCACCGCAAGCACCTGATTGCCATCGACCCATAGACCAGGTATATAATGACCGCGCATATAAAGATCCGTGAGAGCCGAATGCCTGGACACATGAGTGCCCATGCCATAATGATTGTTCTCGCAAACAAATATGCATGGAAGGCACAATAACTTCGCAATGTTATATACCTCAAAGATCTGACCCTGGTTGGCAGCACCGTCACCGTATAGGGCTAAACAAATGCCACCGTCACCGCGATATTGATGGGCAAGTGCGATACCAACACCCAAAGGTACTTGGGCACCAACAATTCCATTGCCGCCATAAAAATTGTCCGCATAGGTGTGCATGGACCCGCCCTTACCGCGACTGCAGCCGCTTCTAACGCCAACCAGCTCAGCGATCAGGCCATGAACCGAAACGCCCATCATATATGTCCACGCATGGGCACGATATGCCGTTATTACGCTATCTTTTTTACGCAAAGCTGCGCACATGCCAACGGCAACCGCCTCCTGGCCAATATATAAATGACAGAAGCCTCGAATTTGCTTGGCCTTATACATGTTGCCACACACAACCTCCATGCGGCGACAGACAACCATTTCCTTGTACAATTTGAGCGCATCTTCACGCGACAGCTCTACGTCCATGGGGGGGCCTTCATCCAGTTCATAGCACTTAAAAGTCTAAAGAAATATCATTTAATAATGGTTTTCTTTAATGAATCGTCTACGAATGCATTTGATTAACCCATGATTCAAGTGGAATTTGGTTTCATTTAAAATACTCATATTTATAATACATATTTCTATCACTTTGTGTGCTACGAATGCATTCGTTTAAAAGGAATGCATTCGATTGACTTATAATTTGTAAGTGATTAGGTTTATGCAATGTATGCAAGTTTACAACTGATAAATATCGATATAAAGTTTAAGCAAATGCATTCATTTTCATTTGATATGGCTCTGGTACTCGACTTACGTTCTCCAATGTCAGTGATGAACAATCACTATATCTTCTAGCCAGGCGTTGTAAGGGTCGTAGCATTGTGATACCACACTGATTATATAGATTACACAATTGGTTCAGTGATTGACGCCCCAACTGTGTTCTCATTGCCCTCAATATCCTAATGGAACCAAAAAACAATTACTGTTATACTCGCTCACATACATCAAATAGCCAATACGCACATCATAAAATCTATAGCTGCCGTGACTTGTTTATGTAAAATGCTCAATAGTTCAATCAAATTTAGTTAAATTTTTATCAAAACGCTATTTACAAAAAAGGAAATTCGAAGCAAAAAAAAGAAATGTATGCCGAAAATGGAACTAAAAAGGAATAGCATGTTAATATATAGATTTATGTTTCAGTGAGTTCTAGATTAATAAAGATTGCCCTGGCAAGGTCTACTGTATGACCTATTAACACTTTTAAAGCTTCTACAATACTATAGTATTAAGCATATTGCAAAGATTCATAATATATGTACATATATTCGTCATGAGTTTGCCTCACTGACTCGAGTGAGTCCTGCTTATATTTCTATCTCTTTCTTTTTCGGTACATTCAAGACAAGTTTCCTGTCGCATTGCGTAGAAAAGTTTAACAAACTGTTTTACTTTTGTATGTAGTTTATATTTGAACAATTTACACCTCGCTTTAACCATATTTTGAACACGTTCGTATAATATCCGTTGCGTTTGCCACTGGCCCATGTTGAGTGAGTGTTGTTTTCCTTGTTATGGGGGAGGAAGAGTATGCATATTCGTGGTTAGCTACGTTTTGTGTCTTTTCACATGTGCCTGAATCGGTGTCTGAGTGCGTGCGTGCGTGTGTGTGTGTGTGTTGGTGTGGGTGTCTGTCTGTCTGTCTATATGCATTACTGCGTTTATACGTACAAGATACGATCTTTTACGTCTTTCATGTTTATACGAACTACAATTTTTGATTGTTTTTCGATTTTAGTTAATTAATTTATTTAAAAGATTGCTTTCAGCTGGCTAACATGGGGGCAGGAGGTGTAGACACGTCTTTCAATCGAACTTAATCATAGGCCCTGCATTTCTAAAATCGTTTACAAATCATTCGTATAAACTTTCAAAACAACGTTACAACATCGTATGAACGCAGTAAATTTTTTCTAATTGAGAGAACACGAAAATTATCTAACATCAACTTTGGGCTTACGATCTAGAGATTTCTCATGTTATTTGTTGGGGTGTGTGTGTGTGTGTGTGTGTGTGTGTGTGGGTGAGAGTGTCGGTGTGTATTATCGTCTCGTTGTATAGTCATTTCTCTAATGATTGACACCCTTTCGCTCCTGAATGTGATCAATATCGTATGCAATAGTGCCACGAATCTTGCGTTCCAGGTTATTGGAGTAGACATCGGTCCACAAGTGGCTAACTCCCAGCTCCTGATCGCTCTTGGCAATTGCAGTGGCTTCGTCGACCTCCTTGCGTACCTTCAGATCGATGGCCTGGTCGAAAATAGAACATAAATAAACTAATAGATGTTCTATGCAAATGAGCTTCCATCTACAGTACCTTCACTTCATCGGTGGCCAGGAGTCCCAATTCAATGCACAACTCTTTGAAGGATGTGATGGGATCGCGCTTTTGGCGCACCTCTTGGATTTCCTCACGTGTACGATACGATGTACCGGGATCGGACATGGAATGGCCCGAATATCTGTATGTATTTGTCTCCATTACCAGAGGTCCATGCTCGTTCACATACTTGATGGCAAACTCGGTTGCACTGCGCACAGCCAAGACGTCCATGCCGTCCACCCAAATGCCAGGCAGAGCATCACCACGTGTGTAGTAGTCCGTGTTGCAGGAGGCACGCTCCGCACTGGTGCCCATACCTGTATACAAAGATCAATTAGTTGTGGTTATAGAAAGACTTATGCGACTACTGGCTGCTAGTGGCACACACCGTAGTTGTTGTTCTCGCAGACAAAGATGACAGGCAACTTCCACAGATAGGCCATGTTGTAGGCCTCGAAGACCTGACCCTGATTGGCAGCACCATCACCGTACAGTGCCAGGCACATGCCACCGTTACCCTTGTACTTGCAGGCCAGTCCAACACCGGCACCCAGTGGCACCTGAGCACCCACAATACCGTTGCCGCCAAAGAAATTTGGTGCATACATGTGCATGGAACCGCCCTTGCCGCGCGCACAACCGCTCTGTACGCCAGTCAGCTCGGACAATACACCGACTGGGGGTACACCCATCAGATAGGTCCAGCCATGGACACGGTATGCCGAAATAATGTTGTCCACATCACGCATGGCCGCCTTCATGCCGACAGCGCAAGCCTCCTGGCCGGAATACAGATGACAGAAACCGCGGATGATCTTCTCCTTGTAAAGATTGCCGGCTGCTGTCTCAATACGACGTATCGTTTGCATCTGTGTGTAGTATTTGAGTGCCTCCTCCTTGGTTAGCTTCACCGTCGTTTCGGGACCCTCCTCGAGTTTATGCAGCTTGAAGGGCTGCACATGAAAACGACAGAGAAAGAAAGAGTGAGTAAAGGAATAAGAAAGGAGACGTCGGTGAATATTCTCAGTATTTACCTGAAGTTAAACTATACTATTTAAAACGTATACATCATAGTTTCATTAAAATTTCAACGACATAGTTGAACAAATTTAGAATATTTCATATAGATACAGACAGACAAACCCATAAAATCATCACGAAGATATATCGACATTATATTACGTCTGACACACGGCTAACACTTGGTTACAGCATGAACCGTTACAAGGTTATCGCAGATAAGGTATGTCTAACGGAAAATAAATCATTTAATTTGTTGCCAGATTTGTTTAGCAACAAAAATGTTATCAGATTAACAAAGCGAACGAAATCCGATAAGGCTAAGAGCTGTAAACAATGTCGAAGGCATAAATAAATTGTACATTTTGGGGAAATGTGAAGAATTGATTCAAGTTTTGCCGGAGTTATGTTTACTGCATACCGCATAAACAAAACGTTTGCAAGTGTGACGCCATGCGCTGAGAGCGGAAAAGCGGGAGAGAGAGAGAGAGCATGCGAACACGAGAACAATCTAACAAGTTGCACTCTTTTTGCATAACCTGTCGATCGCAAATAGGACTAGAGGCAGCTGCTGCTGCTGTGACGCTGATAAGAAAGTGCGTGTCTGCCGTCTGCGCTGCCGACGTCGGTCACGCGCTGGCAGTGAGGCCAAGCGTCCGGGTATGACCTTGGCGCCGGTAATTTGGAACTGACCGACAGACGAACAACTAATTTCCCCTATCCCTGCGCATGGAAATGCAACTCTGCGTAATAAGGTCACAAAAATACACGCAAATACAAATGCAAATACACACACACCCACACACACACCATCCCCCACACCCGCACACACTCATAGATACAGTGACATGTACGTTAAACGCAGGCAGGCAGACACATAGTGGCAACATTATGTAATCGGCGTTTTCTTTTCGCTCAGTATTTCGGGAGGTGCTGTCTGCTGCTACTTACCCGATTCACCTGCACGGTCGCTTCCGTGGCATAGTTGTTGGTCTTAGCGACACCCGCTTGTGCTGCATTCTGGAATAAACCGAAAAATGACGATGAATAACTGCGTCTGCTGGCATATCTTAGTTGCTGTTGTAGTTGTTGCTGTCGCGTTATCCATTGGCTGCTGCCGCCTTCGCTGCTGCTGCCGCTGGTGTTGTTGCTGCTGCTGTGGCGACAGTTGCTGCTGTTGTTCCTAATGTTGCTGATGTTCGATTGCATCGCATGTTGCTGTTGCTTTGTATTAGTGACAGTGACAATGGTTTTGTTGTTAGTGACAGCAACGGCTGCATTACAGTTACGTACTTTTTGCAATTGTCTTACGACAATTGGCAATTCGCTGACGCGTGACAATGTACGCAACATTTTGACGGCTTTCGGTTTGGACTATTCTCTCGTTCGCGTAACAGCTGCTGGGCCGATGACCACAAAAATGTGCGTATTTTCCATTGCATGTGGTACTAAATATGCCCGGCTGATCTGTAAATACCGACAAAAATACCAACTTGCTCAAAACTTATCGATACATTCGAATGCAACCGTATTTGGCAGTACATTTTGCATTTTATGACCGGAAAAGTTTAAATACGAAGTTAATTTTAAGTTAGCATGTTCATTACATTTTATAATCTTTAAAATTTCAAGATCTTGCTTTAAAATTTTCGACCAGCGTTGCCACTTGTGGTTCGCGCAATGCACATAAGTTGGCAGCTCCTCAGCATATTTGAACTCCTAAAAAATGTGTGGCATACTTTTAGCTCGCTATTTTTTTAAATTTTATTTTATTTTATTGGGGATCCGAGTAGCTAGAGCTGAAATTTCTATAAGTCTATTCATTAGTAATTAAAAGTATTGCTGGACAATGTAATTCCTCTTCGGTAGTTGCAACCACAAGTGGCTTATCTCGGCATATGCCAAAGAGGTGTGGGTGTTCATCAGATGTCAACTTGAAGTTTACCCGGTATATTGTCCTCGCCAGCTAAATCGTTGTGCTTCAGTTTACGATGCAGACAATTTTCGAAGGAGTCCACTTGTGGGTAATATGGTGATCCCGTTATGATATTGTTCTCGTAAACTTAATAAAACACTTGCAATCAGGTTACTAACTGCCCGTCAGCATTGGCTGTACATACAAGTATGTACATGTACTATACATGTATATGTACAAGATATATTTATATCCTCCCTCATCAAAATTAAACAAGGTTTCAAGAAGTACTTTTATTTCACATTAAAGATCTCATTTTGTTTTTCATTCCTTGTCTTCTTACTCGTATTTACTTTTTAAATTTCCATCTCTCCACACATCTTCATATAATTTACTAATTCTTACAAAAACTTATTTCATTTTCATTCCATGCACAAAAAATAGAATCAAAAGAGCCAGTAGAAGTAGAATTTGTAGTGTGTTAATTGAATAGAAATACATACACATAAATACGAACTTAATGTTACGAACTAAGTTTTAAGCTAGATTTGTCTTTGATTTTTTTTTTTTAAAAGAAACGGCAGCTACAAGCTTTGAGTTCTTGAGTTCTTGAGGATCGGGCGAAAGAGCAAATGAACAACGATTGTGTCGTGTTGTCCAATGAAACTAATTAACAAATCTAAGTAGTAATTAATATAATTAAAAAAAAAAAACAAAAACTAAGCGTAATGCGAACTCAACTTTCCCTTTTCCTATAGCGTTTGCATCTCTGTCCCTGCTACGCACTCTCTCTACACTTGACGCACAGTTTAGTCGCCTTGTCTTGTTGCATTACGATACAAATCATTCCGTATATGTTTTCCTCACTTCATTTCCGTTCACTTTGTTTGCTCTTTTACCATTTTTCCTGTTTTCCATTGAAGTTATACATCAAAAATTGGTATCTTAATGCTTGGGTAGCACACACAAATATGTATTTTGCATTATGACAAAAAAATTATGCTCTTTTATCTTTCTTTATATGTGTATGTATTGTATATATAAACACTTAATAGAAGTCCTCTTGGGTCCATTGGAGGGGAGGTTTAATATGTATGTATATGTATAGTCATTTAAAGAAAACATACATTTTTGCTAGTTATTTTTTCATTTTCGGTTATTTTTGTTTTTACCACGTGGTGCGCAAGTGTACGTTAAGTGTGTATGTGTGTGTGGGTCTCTCAGTTGGTAAATGTGTGTGTGTGTGTTTGTGTTTGCGTTGGTGTGCCTTACCGTTAGCTTAAATAGTTGTTGTGTATGAAAACGTGCTGAAAAAATCTAGAACGTAATCGTATAGCAGAGGTGCGGTGTACGAAAAAGTAACGGCAAATTTATCCAGTGTAGTCATGTGTGCTTGAGAGTTTGTGTCTGTGCAAGTGTAGGTGTGTGTAAATGCCGGCATATACATATTCATTTGTTGTTGTTGTTGTTGTTGCTGTTGTTGTTTCTGTTGCTGTGAATAGGAAATTACGTATGTGTTTGTAGTATCTGTTTCTCATCGTCTTCATTTATTCTGTGTGTTTTGCTTAAGCTGTTTAGAAGGTTATTTTACTTATTTCCTTTTTTGTTTTGTTTTGTTTTGCTTAGCTTTGCATCGCTTGCATAATATACACCAATTAAATATGCTTCAATATAGTAATGTATGTATTTTTCATTGTTTCGTTTTGGTTTCTTATTTTGCATATTTGCTGATGATCAAAATCAATTAATCAAGAACATACATAGTACATATATAGCAGACATTTATATAACGACAAGATGACAATTATGTTTTCTTTGTTTTGGTTTCTTTTTTACTTTTGCGTTTTTTTTTTTTCGCATAATATTCATTTGATATTTCATTTGGTTTCCCAATTGGTTTTTGTTTTTTTCTTTGCTTTCGATATTCTCATTTATTCGCAATTCGATATTCAAATGTCTTTCAGTTGTGGATGGAAATTTATTTATTTCATTAATTTTTTCTATCATTCTCCTATTATTTGCGCAAATTTGCAATGAAATTCAATTGAATTCAATTCAAAAAATTATTTACCCATTGAGATGCTAAATAACCGATTCAAACTTCAAACATGGCCGACTGCGTAATATCTTAAATCCTTGCCCAAGCGCTGTGCACATTTAGACAGCCACAAAAATCTTAAAAATTGCTCAATTCAATTCGCAAGCAAACACAAATGCAGATGATCTTCATCTTTCAGCCAATCGCAAATATACACACACATACGTGTGTGTGTGTGTGTGTATGCTATATACAATATATATTGTATATATTAAAAAATGTCCTTGCTTTTAGCACAAATTTGCTAATTAGCTTCGGATTTTGTTCTCAAATGTTGCTGGGTTACAAAAAAAGAAAACAAATTCTTTGACAAGAAAGTCTGATTTAAAAAGAGTTTTCTTGTATTTTTCTGGTCATTCAAGGTCTTTTTAACTTTTTTGTTTTTTTTGGTTCGTTTCATTCGTTCGGTTGCAGTGGTGGTTGTTGCCTGTGCTATGTGTCAGTGTTTCTCGGTGTATTTGTGTGTGCGCCGGCGTGCAAAACCATTGGGCGGGCGGCGGCGGAGGCGGCGTACGGGGCGAATTATTATAATATAATAATAATACGACTCAATAATAACAGAAGCAGAAAATAAAAAACGCATATGAAATTCGTATGTATGTATATATGTGTTTATGTATGTTACAAGTTGTTGTTTCTTATATATTTCCCTCTTCTCTTTTTCTACATGCTCTTCAATGCCAAAACAAATGCAAATTACAATTAGGCAATTTAAAGCGATTATTTGTTCCGATCTAAGGAATACCAATTTCACATTTACAAAAAAAAAAATTCAATCGAAAAATAACTTAAATCATACACGGGGCCAGGGCGCGGGGGAAGGTAGGGTGGGGTGTACGTTCGTTGCTGGGATAAAGGAATTAAATTCCGGAATGCGGGAAGCGGGACCTAAGGTAAACTGATGCGAAAGAGAAACTTAAACAGTGTTGGTCCAACTGTTGCTCAAGTCGATTCCTACAATGGTAATGCCTAGCAGTGGTATAACTATACGAGTGTGTACATGTATACGAGTGTGTGTGTGTGTATAAATGTATGTGTTTCCGTGCGTGTGTATGACTATGTGTCTCTCTATTGCAATAGGTTGTTTAGCTCCTAAGACTTTGGGCGGCTTCAAAAGAAAAGATGTTGTTATTCTTGTTTACACGATATGTGCACACGGCATGTGCACATATCGCGGGAAGCTGCAACGGCAACGGCAACTGGAACTGCTTCAGGCGATGTCTAGGGATTCTGATGTTCATCATTGGAGGACCGCGATTTGGGCAGCATGTATTCGGGCTCCTCTAATTCGGCCCGACGACAGCTGCTGCAACTGGTTGCATCGCTGTCCTCCACTATTGTTCCATCATCATCCTCATCGTCATCGTCCTCCTCCTCGTCCTCATCTCCATCTCCATCTCCATCTCCATTACCATCATCATCATCTTCGTCGATAAGCTGCTCATCTTGCTCAGCTGCAGTGTCCTCCTCCTCGTCCAGTTCCATGTCGTCTACAACTTGCTGCTGCTGCTGCTGCTGTTGTTGTTGCTGTTGCTGCTGCTGTTGTTGCTCCTGTTGTTGCTGCTGCATCTGCAACTGCTGCTGCTGCTTCTGTTGTTTCCTGTATTGTTTTTGCTGTTTATGTTGTTGGTATTTTGCCCACACTTTCTCTTTGTAGAATGCTGATGATGTTGCTGCTTCGTATTGTTGTAGTGTTTCAGTTGATGTTGATGTTGATACTGTAGTTTTTGTTGTTCTTGTTGTTGATGCTGATGTTGATGTTGATGCTGTTGCTGTATCTACTGCTACTGCTACTGCTGATGCTGATGCTGCTGCTGCTTCGTATTGATCCTCCGTTTGCTCCACTTCCATCTCCACATCCTCATCGACGACGACATCCTCCTGCTGTTCCTGCTGTTCCGTTAGCTGCACTGTAGAAGCTGCAACAGCTGCAGCTAAGCCAGATTGCAATCGTTGCTGCAATTGACGATGCTGCTGTTGCAGCTCCTCCAGCCTCCTGACCACCACTTCATCCGACTCGACAATACTTTAACCGCTCTTAAACAATAAAATGGCCACCTGGCCCAAATAGAAATAAATGAAATGGCGCGTCTCGTGTGTCACATACGACCCAAAGTTGCGTCCAACAATGCAATGCCATGTGGGATTGTATTTTTTGTCGAACTCCTTCTTGATATAAGCAGCAATATCCTGTCGAAAGAAACGAAAGAAGAAAGAATCAAAATATTAGTAAGGCACAAAATGACGACAACAACAACAATAACAGGATGCAAAATGTCTAAGTGGCTGTTAACTGCTTTTGAAATTAGCGGCTGCGGAAATTCAATAAAATACCAAGCCTCAGAACGACCCCCCTACCCCAACCAGTAACCCCAACACCTTGTCGGGGTGTTGTTTCGCTGTTGGCAAACCAAACCCCACAATTTCCTTCGCAGCCCGTCAACTTCCCCCCCATTTACAAGCAATTGGGCTGTAACTAGGGTAACCCAAAATGTGTGTGACCTCAAAAACTGATTGGGGGGTGGGCGGACAACCCAAAGAACACACCCAAAGGGGGTACAACAATTGCGAGGAGAAATGAGGGAGAACTTGCCAAAAGTTTTCTGTGCTAATGAGTTAGTTATCATTCTTGTTGTAGTCTGTGTATTGTTATTGGTTGCTTAGTTAATTGTTGCTTGGTCAATCTTAACACACTTTGTAGCGCATAGCTTAAGGCAGCACTAGGTCACACACACACACACACACACACACACACTCACACGTACAGGCGTCCCGCATATTAAACAAAGCTGTCAAAATTGAAATTTCAAATGCAGCCAATGCGATGATTGCCAAATGTCAAAGGTCATTGCCAGCCGTTTTTGGTGGTTAAAGCCAGGGTTACGCAAACACAGACGGCACCAAAGAGACAGAAGTCAAAGTAAACCGATACAGACAGACGCACACACGCAAACAAACGCACACACACACACCAACAGATATGTATGTATGTATGGCAAACAAAGCATCACAACGACAATAGAAAATGGCGCTAAAAGCAAAGCGAACGAATAAAAACAACAACCAAAACAATTGTTACAATTGTATCCCATCATCTGAAATGCGTTTATGTTTCAATGCATTTCAATAGGTTTTCCATAAACGTTCTATATTTCTACATAGATGCAGCTCTATCTAATGAACTTTTCCATAAAGTCGCTGGCAATTTTATTTTGAAAAGCTTTTGCAAAAACCATTTCAAGCTAATCGCTCTATTCTCTCTCGCAAAACACCTTTACAAATGCAGACAAAAAAGAACGGGAGAAGGTACGTAGCGAACTTAAAGTAAACCGAAAGTTTTCATAGTCATTCCCTTCTTCCTCTTCCTATTCTTATTCGCCAACAGAGTTGACAGAAAATGCGTGCTAAGCCATAAACTTAACCCAGTAACCTCGAAAGGAAACGAAACCTACCTAGAGAACAACAACAACAACAACAATAGTAGTAGTAGTCTGAAGCTTATTTTGCTGAGTGCCCCGCGACAATGGCGACTGTTACAGCAAAAGGAGATGGCAGTTAAAACAAAGACAGAGAGAGGGAGAGTGGGGAAGAGGAAATGACGACGTGATCGCTATTAAATAACTCTTGAGGCATTTTTTGTTTGTTGTTGTTGTTGCTGCTTTGTGTCGTGTCAGACGACAATAATGCCATGATTGTTTTATATATTCAATTTCGACTAGGGTACACAGGTAAGCGCTGTCAGGTGAGCGCAGGTGAACAGCCCAAAGGGTGCAGCCAGCACAAGGTTGAGGAATTTGTTTTGGCAACGCCAAAAATTGAACATTTTGACACACAATTTGATTGCAAGGGGAAGAAAGAAGAAGATGGCGTACAACACAACATGTGCTTGGCGCACACACACACACGCACAAACACACGCAGACACCAGAACCAGCAGACACACTCAATCTATATACGGCAATGTAATTTGGACACATGCTTCGTGCTGGAGCCGCAGATAGTTATCCATTTCCGTGGCTGGGCAGGTCGTGAGGCGAAGAAAGAGGGGAAAGGTAATGGGGCAGGGAAAGGGGCAGGGTAAGGGCCAGGTGTAGGTAAAAGGGGGGTAGGCTGGAGCGCTAGCACTTTGAATCTATTTTCATAGCTCAATCGATGAATCATTTTGGTTTCTGTATAAATTTGCTGAAACCCAAAAACGGTTAGAAATGCGTTATTCAAGCCAAAACCGCTGTCGAAACTGTGTAAACGAAACTTACTGGTTACCAAGGCCCCACATGGAGAAATATCAATTGAGAAACTTTACGCAAAATGACAGAATACTGCAAGTTTATATTAAACTGCATATTGCGTATTTATATGTATATACATATATTATGTATGCATAAATGTGCATGTCGTAAATGTACACATGTATCTTTGGCTCTTTATTTGTTCACCCCTCTCCCTCTCCCTCTCCCTGTGTGTGTGTGTGTCTCTTTCTCTCTTTGTCCCGCCCGCTGATTTATATCTTTATTCACAGACCATTTGCAATCCCAGTTCCATTAATATCCATCAGTTTCGCGCACTTTTATTTATGTAGGAGTAGATGCACTGTGTATTTACCCTGCTCACCCCCCATCCCACTACGCCTCTGCTCTTCATAATCTCCGCTCTTCCGTCGCATATGAAAACAATTCTTGCACAGCTGCACACAGTGACAGGCTAAAGAGGCCAGAGAGAAGCGAGCGAGGTAAATCAGCCCAAATCATGTTCTCTATATGTCAATTGTAGATGGTTGCCTGCCTGCCTGCCTGCCTGCCTGTCTGCCACTGTTTGACGGATTCGGGGATACGGATATATTTGGCCGCATATTGATTAAACATTTCGGAACGCAAAATGCTCGTAAGAGAAGGAATTCAATATACACAACGCGACAGCGACAACACACAGTGAAGCGAATCAAGGAGCAGCACAGCAGCAACTCAAACAAGCGAAACAACTCAAACAACAGGAGGGCAACAGCAATAATAATAATAAATGAACTGCAAAAAGCAGATAGACAAACGCAGAGACAGTGTGAGAGAGAGAACGCGAGGGGAAGGGAAGGAGAGAGGGGATAAACATACAGAAAAACTAATTAAATTTATTTTGAAAACGCAAAACGCGAACCTGGCGCTGAAAATTGATTTCATTTCGCTCAGTTTGCCTCGCTTTTTTACTGGTTTTATTTGGTTTGTTGGCCTCTTGTAGGTAGGGAGAGGAGCACACAGCAAGCCTTGTTGCTTTATGGTAGATACAATTTAAGCCTCTCGAAAGGTTGAGCGCCCCTAAAAATATACAACACATAATTTGCTCGGCTCTGTGTATTTGTGCGTACGAGTTCGAGTGTGTGCCTGTGTGCACCTCGCCTTGCCTGCTTGTCTTTTCCGGCCCCACTTCACTCTCTCTCTCTCTATCTGTCCCTCTCTATTTCTGTCTTTCTCTGTCTCTCTGGCTTAACCCTTGTGTATTGGTGCGCTAGTTGCGTATCTAATGGATACAAAATTGTTTTTGCTTCTGGCACTTTGTCGGCTTTGTGTAAAGTAAAATGCAATAAGGACTATGAAAACTCTCATCACTCTCTGCACAGATTAAATCTCTTATTAACACTCTCTCCCTTTCTCTCAGTGTGGATTCTCTTCCTCTTTTTGCTTTGCTTTCATCAGAAATCCGCTTTGAAAGCGCAATATTTCCAGTGAAAAATATCAGTAAAATTTCAATGGAAACTTAAATACGAATTGCAATTCCAATTTGAAATTGAAGTTCAATTCTCGGAATGCATAAATATGAAAATGAATAATGTTTTCAGCTGTCCATCAAAACAAAAGCGAGCCTGTTTAATGTGGCTTCCAATTTCAACTAAAGGTCGCCTTTTTGTGCAATTTCTCCTACACTGCATAGTTGAATAATTATTCAAAGCATTTGAAGTGAATTTTTTGAAAAACAAACTCTTTTGTTGGCGAAACTATTTCGTGTTTCGAATTTGGAATTCGTCTTTGGAGTCTTTGGAGACTGGAATCTGTTCCGCGCACATTTTCCATAGCATACTTTTTGTTGCTATTGCGCAAAAAGTTACGAATAATTTGTTAAATTGAATTAAGGTGAGCAGAGAAGACGGGGAGAAGTGAAGGGTGAGTTTTGTTTGTTGAGTCCCGCGTTAGTTGTAAAGTTTCCAAATTTATTTTACATATTTTATTTGGCTCTCATTAAAATGCGAGTAGGAATTTCACAAAATATTATTTGGCAATTGTTGAATGCAATTAAATTAAGACAAATATTCATATTTTTAATTAGCTTGGCATACAAAACATCCACACATAGACAGGCACATACACACACGCACGCACGAACACAAACGCGCGCTAGCACGAAGAACAGTGAAAGCATTAATAATGACGCTATTATTATTATGCAATAAGCACACACAAACAAACAAACAATAGCAACAGCTACAGCAACAAAAATAACAACAATAACAGGCAGCAATCAATCGCGCATTTGTCTCGCACAATCTTATTGTGTGTAAGTGTGCGTATGTGTGGGTGTGTCCCTACTGTGCGTGTATCTTTTCATGCATTTGAAATACCGCCCAGCTATAGGGCATATATTTTATTTTTAGCACAGAGGGGCAGGCGCATTGGGTGGCACCGTACAGAGCGTGATAGGTCTGGGTGTGTGTGCGTGTACCTACTGACAGGAGCACACCCACCTCACCACCACATACATTTATAGAGACGTGCGCTTGCGGAAGAGAGGTTGGTGTAGGCAAACACCACAGACACACTTATGCACACAGATAACGACAGTGACAACTTTGTGAGCGGCAGCTGAAAAAAATTGTAGCATACTTTTATGCTCTGCCTTTTAACTACTCAATTAGCAGACGCATCCTCGCACTCGCACACACAAGCATACACGCACACATACACATACAGACAGCTACACGCATACACACACTAAACGATGGCATGCCCAACCCCTCTTCGCCCTGTTGCTGTGATTTCACATTTGCTCTCACTGACCCCCCCCCCCCCAGTCTCCCCTGCTCCCTCACATTCAAGGCCCAGCAAGCCACCTGCCATTGGCATTGACAAAGGCACAGCCAGAGCAACTACAGCTGCGCCCACGCAAGCAGAGTCAGAGCACAGATTCAGCGACGAGGCACGATTTCACAGAGCCCCAACACTGACCAGACGCAAAAAATGGCATCGATGGATGCCGCGCGTTCAGTCTGCTAGCCTTTGCTTTGCTCTGCTTTGCTTTTCTATGCTTTGCTCAACTCTGCTTTGCTGTGCTTTGCTTCACTTTGTTGTGCTTTGCTTACTTTGCTTTGCACTTGGTTTGTCTATTGATTATTTCTATTTCTTCACTTCGCCTTATTGCTTGCTCTTCTTGTTGTTGACATTTGTTGTCATAGCTGCGCTGCTGTGCCAGCTTATATTAAACCCTGTCCTTGGCCAGGTCCAACACAGTTGATGGCCGTCAAAGAGAAATGGCAAGAGCCGCGGTAAATAGACCTCGACACTGAATTATATGTGTGTATGCGTATGTGTATGTGTGTGTTTATCTCTCTGTGTGCGTATAAAAGAGTGTGCATATGTAAGGGTGAGTGTGTGTGTGTGTGAATGGATGTGAACGTGTGTCTGTGTGGGAGTGTAATTAATACTGAAAATCGCTGTTCGATTGCCGCAGAAAAGTATGCTATAAATAATGAAGCCTACATTGTACCTAGCGAGATAATTTGATGTCGAGTTGTGCGCAGGTACTGCTGCTGCACTGTAAACTACATTGTATATATTTCCACCTTGACCAACTAGTTCTTCTCCTCCTTCTTCCCCCTCTTTTTTTTATCCTTGTTGCATGGCACATTTTTCAATTATGAAATTCCTGAGAAAAATATCTCAGGCTAAGCATCGCGTATACATTGTACAGCACAGATTCATTGAAAGGCCCTGCTTTGCTCTAAGTATAAATTCTAATGAAAGCTTTTGGCATCCTCCCACGCTATGCTTGTACATGTAATTCTATTTCTGCCCAGTCAAAGGTCAGAGGCAATGCAGATGCAATAATAAAATTCCAGGAATTGAGAATGATAGAGTTAATTAAACTGCCAACTATGGAAACCAACTATGGTAGCGTAAACAACAATTTAATTTTCTTCTTATGACGCAAATTCCAAAAAGGAACGCTCATCAGAGTGATGTTATTGACAGAGTTGCTGGGAAAAACCGTAAAATTGTACAATAGGCAGCTAGCTAGCTAAAATCGCAACATTGCACACACACACACACACATAACCACAATCTAATAGTGCAACTCCGTGTGTGACAATTTCTTCTTCGTGCGTCAACTTTGACCCAAATGTGGTGTCCTGCTATTTTCCCTAGTTTTTCTCTCACATCATGCACTGATGCCATAATTTGTTTTTACCATAGTAACGGTAGCCTCGAAACTACGAGAACGTATGCAAATATACAAAAAAAAAAAAACTTTTGATTCGCTACTTTAATATACAATTTTGTATTTATTTCCTTTACAGCTTCTGTTGCTCTTCACACAATAATAATCCCTCTTTTGATATGCGCACACACGATACACGTACACCATTAAACGCACACTCAGCCCACTCAGTCATAAAGCGCCTCAATTAAGTGCCGTAAGCCGACCAATTAACACACAACACACAACTAGCACAACAAAGAGCAAAAAAAAACTACAATTCCAACACCTGTTGATAGACAAAGAGGATTACAGAGAGAGGATAGAAGAGATGGGAAAGTGAAAGAGGGCAAGAGAGTGAAAGAGACACTCACACTGAGTGTTGTGCCTATTGAATTGTATTATTTGCTAAACAACAATTGAAAATAAATATCTCCAATTTGCCAAGTACAACTCGTTTTTCTAATAGTTTTAGTAGTTTTCCGTATAATACAAAAAAAAAAAAAAGTTCCGTAAATTATCCTAATGCCTTTCTTATTTGGATAATAGTTGTATGTATATTCATCTTTATATATCACTAATATTTACTTGAATCCAACTACATTTACTTAAATCTAACTATATGTAAATTCTTCCTAATTTATTGCATTCCGATTTGTCATTTCTTCTATCTTCTGCACTTCACTTACCTTCTCGATATTGTACTTCTCCAGGGCTTGTGTCGCGCAGTCGACAGCATCCTGTTGCATCTCCTCGCTCATGTCGGCATTCTTAATGACAGCTTTGCGATCGGACATTTTGAGTTTTGTTTAATTTAAAGTTCTTCCTTGATAAACAGTGATTTGTTCTTGTTGTTGGTTCTTCAAGTCTGAAATGAGAAATATGCACTCTACACGCATTGTGCAGCAGAGATAAGCAAATTAGTTCGCTGTTGCATACATTTTTGGGGAGGCATTAATTAAGAGAGTACGCTTCATCCAACACACACAAACACGCATACGCATCACAAAATATCACATCATGAAAGGCAGAATCATCGTCATGCAAACAATGCATCGCAGTGTAACACACATGTATCAAATTTCCTAGAACATGAACAATGCAGCAGCAGTAGCAGACAATGCAATCAAAAGCTTAATATAGTTAGCTCCAACCACGCAAAAGCACGCACGCACACAAACACACGCACACACACACACGCACACATGAACACCGTATGACGCAAGCGCAGTTTTGCCAAAAAAATAAAATAAAAAAAATACCGGGAACGAAAGAAATCGCTGCATACTTCTATGGGCAGTCTACAATACGAACCGCTCGCGCAATTTAATTATAAACGACAACAGAAATACGACTCACACTCAACATGGCAAATCAAATATCAAAAGAGACAGCGCGTCCCGAGAAACAACAACAGCAACAGCAAGCAGAAACTACTGCGTCACGTATACGTGAGACACTCACACCGAGACAAGCACAAACATCAATTAGCAATGAATGAGTGAAGAGCAGCAACAGCAGCATCGGCATCAGCAGCATCCACAGCAGCAGCATTTCCAGTTGCAACTCAGATGAGCTGTGAGCCGCATGCGAGAGAATGAGAGAGAGAGAGAGAGAGAGAATATGGCATGGCCTTGGTAGCAACAATAAGTAAAGGAAAGAGCGGGAGGAAAATACCTATTGCTGCTGCTGCTGCTGCTGTTGTTGCTATTGCTGCTGCTGCTGATGTTAGCAAGGACAGTGCGCAAGCAAAGCGACTGCAGCTAATTCAAATTCAATGCAGCAGCAGCGCAGCAACAGAATATTCCATTCTCTTCTTTTTGTAGTTGTTGTTGTTGCTATTGTCGTTGCTGTTGTTTTGTTATCGATATCGATGTTGTTGTTTTTGTTTTTGTTATTGTGTTTACGCGCAGTAAAGCTTATTAGTGAGGGCTAGCAAAGTGCACGCAGTACAAAGGAGTAAACAAAGTAAATAACACGAATCAAATGCAATTTTAAAATGCATTTATACCCACACACACACACGCACAAAGATAACAGGACACTCGTAGAGAGAGACAGAGAGAGAGAGATAGAGAAAGCAGGATATGCAAAGGGAAAAGCGATGGCAGAGCGCAGATTGAGCGCAGCCATGGCAACCCGGGCAAAGCGCATAGACACTAGAGCAACAAGAACATGGGGGCCAAGTGTGGGCATGGCAACCAAACAAATCATCTTTGCCCCCAGCCATCATCCAACCATCATTCTGCACCACCTACCTCCGCCCTCCCTCAACCTATTTAGCTTCATGGCAGTTATCTCTCGCTCTTTGATAGTGTGCGTGTGCTGTGTCTGTGTCTGTGTGTGTGCGTGCCCCTTATACTAAATGAATTTCAAATTTGTATTTTTACTTCTTATGGATTATTTTATATCAAAGAATATGCAGAATGCATACAAAGCTGATTAACTTTTTCTCCGTTTCCCCCTCTTCTTTCCCCTTCCCAGCTTCTTCGTTCTGATTTAAGTTCCTGTAACTTGATCACACTAACACAAATTCGACGCAAATGCGTTCCGAACTTAGCACCAACACATTTACGTGTCCAACTATGGCTGCACTTTAATTTGCAAAATACAAAATTACAGAGAAAACATTCTTGGTAGAAATGTGTGTGTGTGTGTGTGTGTGTGTGTGTGTGTGTGTGTGTGTGTGTGTGTGTGTGTGAGTGGGGGGGATCGGGGGGTGGTTTTTGTGGTGTATATGCAGAAGACTTACTATAAGATATACAATACTCGTAAGACTATTTAATTGAATTTGATGCATAGAAAGCATTAGAACAGCAGTATGTGTAGTAATTAACAAATTGCTTGAGTAATTCACAAATGGAATATGCTCGAATTTCTAACTTGAATAAGCTTGTGAATCCTGACTGAACATGCTATTGTTCTCACATCTTACACAAGCTGAATATGACTACAACCACGTTTCCTCGGACATCCCCACTGAAACTCCTTCTACCTGTTACATATCTCCGCAAGTATATACTAGGTAAATAATGTTGCATGTTTGTAAAACAAACAGTAAGAAAGATTTCAAACACTGTCGAAAAGTGATACATTTGTATACAACGAAACATCGAAATAAATGTTGAAAATGTTACAAAGAGTTTTCAATTTGTAATTGCATTTCTTTTTCACAGGAAACGAGTACAAAAGGAGACCGCAAAAGAAGGATGTAAAGAGGGAACATCGATTAATGGTGTTCCAATTTGGCGCATTAAACAATGAATAATTAAATGCAAGAGAGGATGGAAAAGGGAAATGTTCATAATAGTTTGCTGACTAAGTGAAGTAACGGTAACTGACTCATTGATGGTGCGACAGTTGCTAAAAGTGAAACAGAGAAGGTAACAGAGAGCAAGGCAGGAAGAGTGGGGGAGTAGGTCAACAGTAAAATATATGAAAAGTGACCACACACACACACAAACACACACACACACAGAGGCAAGAGGAAGAGATTGAGTTGTAACTTTTTCATTTCCTTTCTCTGTCTCTCTTCATTGCTATATATGCATGTCTCGTCTGTTCGTGCATCTCTCTATCTCTCTCTCTGCATCCATGCTTTGTCGCTTTTGTTCGGCTGCTTTAATAAATTTATGGAAATTCATTGAAGTGCAAAAAGGATGTAGCAATTGGCAGGCAGGAGGCAGATGATTATGAGCCTGTGACAATGTAGAAGAACCACACAGGACCGCATCATGAATATGACAGAGCCCCAGATAATATCCTGCGGACAGGCGGAGCTACGAGATGGATGCGTTGATTAAGTCAATTTAAGAGTGGCAGTTGATAGAACGGAGACAGCTTGTTTCCCAGCACAAGGCGAGAATATTCATCACCTGAGACAATTATATTCATTTATTTTTTTATCTGCATTATGATTGATTATTTTGAAATTTATCAATTAAGGATCTGGTGAGACGAGTGGGCCTGCTCTTAGGGAACACATGTCTTTTAATTGATATCTCAATTAAAATAATAACGAATTAATATTTTTTAAATAGAAAGATATAGTAATATAAAGTAGTACTTTTATAATTTTCTATTATAGTTATTTAAAAACATTGCAAAATATTGAAATAAATAAATGTTGAAGCAAATAAAATGCAAATCCAGCATATTCCTTGCTTTTAGCTGACGAACCTTAAAAATAGGCAATATTTGATCGCATCAAATTGCCATTAGAGCAAGAAGTGCAGAAACTAAGAGAGAGAGAGAGAGAAAGAGGGAGAGATATGAAAGGAGAGGGCGCGCGCCAATCTGCTCTCAGTAATCTGTAAGTGCATATGTGTGTGCGCGTATTCATACTCCCACGACAATCAACTTATCAAATCTGTTGCTAGAAAGATACAAGCTTCAAGCTCCATAATTACCTCTCAAGGCATGCTCATAAATTAAGCGCCAGATTAGGCAAAAACAAAAATACAACGAAAATCTGAAATAACAAATGACGTCAACATAGAAACATGAACCTTTTATTTGATTATAAACCAGACAGACAGACAATAGAGTTTCGGCCGGCTAATAAAACAACAAATCGCTGAATGCGTAGGCCAGCAGCAGCGGCGTAGGCAGCGGATTCGGTATCGGCATCAGCATCGCCGTTGAAGTTGGCGGACGGCACGCTAACTGCCGCTGCTGCTGCAGGCAGAGCTCGTTGCAGTTTTTCGGTAGCGCTCTATGGGAATTCATTCGGCAATTGTTTTGCCCATGCACTACACATGCACATTCACACACACACACAGATACAGTGTACGGGAATTTATTGCACAACTTCATTCAGAACTTTTCTCACGAGCGTATACAATGCACTTACCTTAGTTATTGTTATCTCCAATACCCATTAATGAATGTGAAGTAAATGGGTATATCGAAGTTGTGCTGTAGTAGCGCGCGTTAAGCTTGTTGTAGCTTGTATTAGGTCTAGCTCTACGTACATATATAAATATGCGGCTGAAATGTATCTAATTCAAAAGTTTCTCTAGCAATACAGGGTATTTCTAGTCGAATGTTATTTCAGCTAGTTATTCCTTCTGGGAGTTTCGCGCGATCATTTGCCGCGTGCCAAGACAAAAAGATTTAATGCTCAAGTATTTTTGGCGGCCTTGCTGCTAATTCAACAGCTGTCAACCAATTAATGCAAAATTTGAATAATCTCAGCTAAAAAATGTTCAAAATACTTTCAGCCCTAACCTATTAAGGTAAATGTATAAGTGGGTGTGTGTGTGTATGTGCTTCAGTATGCATTTGTATGTGTGAGTGTGTCAGCTCCTTTTTGGCAATTTTGCACTCAATACAAATTAATTTTGACACTGCAATTTGCACTTCAGAAAAATAACGTGAACAAAAATTAACAAAATATTTTGTTGCCACACAATTCTTGTATTATGTTAGAAAAGGGAACTATTAGTTAATCTAAATAGTTGTGTTTACCGCTAAGCGCACTCGTCGTGACTAAATTGAAAAAGCACTTCAGTAAGGAACGCACTCTGATGAGAACTGTTTGCCTGCCTGTGATGAACTGTTTCGATCGAATTCGCAGCAGTCGAGAGGGCCCCAAATGCCGTTAGTGTTGTAGGCGACATGCGAATTATGTAGCTCGTCACTGATTGGTTAGATTGAGGCGGCGTCTGGCAGGCCGCTTCTGGCAGGCGGCGTCTGGCAGCAGTGCAACGAATGTTTGTAACGAATATTGATCTACAAACGAATACTTTTCGGGTACATAATCGAATATAGTTGAGCATTATATTAATAAGCTACAATATTATTTAAACCCTGTCCTAAATATCTTAAATAAATATTTACAATATTTTATGCAGATAAAATAAGCCTTAAATCACTATTTTTGCATTAAGTAATCGTTATCTTGAAGTTAAGTAACTGAGATAGCACTTATTAGAGGCATCACTGGTGACAGCGATATATAAACAGAGCTGCATTTAACGGCAACAGCTGAATGGCGCGAATTGAAGATTTCAAATTGTAATTTAATAAATCAATTAGTTGATGCATTCTTTATATTTATTTTTAATTACTGGTTTTCTAAATTTAAATTATAAATTTACAAATCAGAATAAATATATTTATATATATGCCTACTTAATAAAATCACTAAAACTGTTACCAGCTAAAGTGTTGTGTAACACTGCAATTCGACACAGTGTTAGGCGATGTGATTATTTAAATAATTGACTAATATTAATTGTAGAATCAATAATAAGTCACCTTAAAATTTTTTTAATCAATTAAATATAGGCTGTCCACATAATATGTATTTAAAGAACTTGGATTTAATTTAATTATATAACAGTAAAATGAAATGCAGACTTGAAACACATTGTGGTCGTTGGGGAAGGGGAACTCAACTCAGGCATTGGCATTCACACATGCACTCTTACACACACAGCCGCTCAGTATCAAGACATCATATAAAAAACGGCTACGCCAATTTTAGGGTTGCTATCGGTTTTAAGTGTTGCCCTCCAGCTTCGATCAAACCGCCTGACATTCTCAAAAAAACGCATATTCAAATGTTAAATTTTCAATTATTTTTGACGTCAATCGCACACCCCATGATCGACGTTAAATAGTAAATAATTATTTTTAAAACAAGTGCATAACCACTCGCATGTACGAGGGTCGTTTGATAAGTCCGTGACTTTTTGTATTTGCCGCGCACCTGCTCTAAATACAACACTGCTCCTGTCAGCAGTTATCGATTAACAGCTGACTGTAAAATTTTGAGAAAGCTGCGTTTCTTAGTTTGCGTTTTATAGGCATTGAAAGCAGACGATCTCGTGAATTTTAACGAAAATGGAAAAAAGTGAATTTCGTGTGCTAATTAAGCATTATTTTTTGCGTAAAAAATCCATCACCGAAACCAAGAAAAGACTTGATAAATATTATGGGGACTCTGCACCATCAATTTCAATGGTTAAGAAATGGTTTACTGAGTTCCGTTGTGGTCGTACCAGTACAAGTGATGCCGAACGTTCAGGTCGCCCAAAAGAGGTCGTCATGCCAGAAATCGTCGACAAAATCCATGGAATGATATTGGATGATCGGAGAATGAAAGTGCGTGAGGTAGCTGAGGCTGTAGGCATCTCAACTGAACGGGTACATCACATTTTACATGAATATTTGGACATGAAAAAGCTTTCCACGCAATGGGTGCCGCGATTGCTCACACACGACCATAAGCGCAACCGTGTGACCATTTCAAAGGAGTGTTTGGCGATGTTCAACCGCAATCCAAACGAATTTTTGCGCCGTTTCGTTACCGTAGGCGAAACATGGATCCACCACACCACACCAGAGACCAAAGAACAATCAAGACCAAAGAAGGCCAAGGTGGGTCTGTCGGCCAACAAGGTCATGGCCACAGTTTTTTGGGATGCACAAGGTATCATTCACATCGATTACCTTGAAAAGGGTAAAACGATCACCGGCGAATATTATTCAGAGCTTTTGGACAGATTCGATATTGATTTGAAGCAGAAACGACCGCATTTGGCGAAAAAAAAAGTGCTGTTCCATCAGGACAAAACACGGGTGCACACGTGTGTAGTCAGCATGGCAAAATTTCATAAATTGGGCTACGAACTGCTACCCCATCCAGCATATTCTCCAGATTTAGCCCCCTGTGACTATTTTTTGTTTCCAAACATGAAGAAATGGCTCGGCGGTAAGAGATTCGGGTCAAATGAAGAGGTCATCACAGAAACAAACGACTATTTTGAGGGCCTTGAGAAAACCTATTATTTGGAAGGAATAAAAAAATTGGAAAAACGCTGGACTAAATGTATAGAGCTAAAAGGAGATTATGTTGAGAAATAAAACGCTTCTTTGACGAAAAAAATATATTTTATTCAAAAAGTCACGGTCTTATCAAACGACCCTCGTATTATCGCATTTAATTTGCATTCACATATGTACATTATACATATTGTGTGTACAATATACACCATGTGTGCATGGCCTGACATTAAAATTGGAAATTTTCGTTTGTTCGTCTTACAATGGCTGAAACGAAAGCAGCATGACGATGACTAGTAGTAGAAGCCAGCAACAGTCATTAGCAAGCCCCACATACAGAGGTGCGAGCGAGTACACTATAGACTACTGATAGCTATTAGTGTCAGCTATAAGTACATACAAAGGTTATGTATGTGTGTGTGTGCATGAGTGTGGGATAAAACCCGCAAAGTAGCAACAACACGAAAGAGCATTGAAGCGCGCGCCGTCGATGACTAATATTTCAGGGCTGCCAGATAGGCACACAAATTGTGCCTTGCAGGGTGTGGCCGTTAGCAAGCAATAGTTTGATATTTTAAATATTCCAATCCGATAAAATCGTAAATAGGGTAAAGTTAAATTAAGGTAAATTAAAATACAAAATAACTAAAACAATTAAACTTCATTGAAAAAATTAACCAATTTCGTGCTCCCTTTTATTATTTTCAATATGTTTAATAAATATATATGAATTGCGTGGTACAATGTTATTGAGTAAAATATTTCATTGTTATTGACACTCTGCTTTTTGCTATTTTAATTTTTTAAAAGACAACTGATTGAAATATCAAATCTATAAGAATATAAATAGTATTACTTTTGCCTACTATGTGACAAGATTGAACTTCGAACTTGGAAGAATCGCGCCAACCTTAGTTGGGGGTTACGCAAACCTGTCATAAGCAAAGATCTCTTGCGCGTCACCGCAACCCTGTGCCGTCTATAATACAATTTCACAATTTTGGTCGCAATCTATCTGGCAACTCAGGCACAGTTGCTCGCCCGTTCTCATACATACAAACAAACGGATGTGTGCTTGGATGTATGTATATACAATTGTGTATATACGAAAGAGCGCGCGTATATGTGTGTCTGTCTGAGTGTGTGCCAGAGTGGCCTGCCTGCCCCGCTTATTTTGTGAGTTGGCAGCACAAACGAGTCGCAGCGCGCTGTTCAGTTGTTTTTTTATCGTCAAACTTACGCTACTGCTACAACTCTGCTGCTCTCCGTTCGTTCGCTTGCTTTCTATTTGATTTCGTTTTTGTGTTATTAACAATTTGCTGTGGTGTGTGTGTGTGTACGTGCTCATTTTGAAATAATTCTAATGAAAATGCTCAACGATAAAAAGTACTGCAAATCCAAAAAGAAGGAACGCTATTGCAACGGCTTTAACAACAACAACATCATCTATACAATTTAAAAAAGAGGCTGCAAACGAGTTTTGTTTGCGTTTGCAAAGCCCGCGCATAATCCAAGTTTCTATCAAGGTGAAATTGCAACTGGCATTGAATACGTATTTCCCATCGTTTTACTCTTATTAAGCATAAAAGGGAACCACAGGGTAAATCGAAGGAGAATAAGCAACAGCAGGCGATATAAATTGGCGGTTTTCAATACAAAAATCAAAATACCAACGAAAAAGAAAAAAAAACAACAACAAAAATTAAGAAGCAGGCAGTAGCTCACACTGGCCAACCAAAATACTACAGAGACACACATACATGCTTACACGCCCAGCGTTGGCAAACAAAGGGCGAGACAGCAGTGTGCTCGCTTGTACTCATAGCGTGTGCGACTTGCGTGGGAACGAGATAGTGCAACAGTGCAGCCAATATTGGAGTGCGAGTGCCAAATGTCACAAGAAATTACAACACTGCTGTGAAAGACGAAGCACAACAACAACAAGCAAGAAGAAGCAGCAACATAAACAAAACCAAAACAAGTACAAATCAGGCGCCGGCTACAGCCTTACCTCCCCTCCCCCTCACCAGTAAATGAAAAAATGCTACCAAGCATGCAAGGAACAGCAACCACAACAGTAAACAACAACAACAGTTGTCTAATGGAAACGGAACAGGATGTGGCCCATGTCGAATACGATGTCATAAATTACTATACAGATGCAAATCCCAATCCAAATGCAGACACAATACCAACATCTGCGTTGCCACAACAGCGCTGTTCCCGGGTCAACAACAACAGCAACACATTGCTTGACGTTGTTGTTCACTCGAGACCAGCGCGCGACAACCAAAGAACAGTTGGTCAACAGGGTGATCCCACGGTCACACCTATAGCGACCACCAGCGATGGCAGCAATGGGACTTCCCCTATGCGCAGCAAAGGCGGAGGCAATTCCAGCAGCAGGCAACGCAGTAAAGGAAGCACCGCTGCTGCCACCCCAACATTGGGTGTCAATATGCGAGTCACAGGACAGTGCAGTCAAGGTGGACGCAAATATATGGAGGATCAGTTCTCCGTTGCTTATCAGGAATCGCCATTGACGCACGAACTGGAGTACGCCTTTTTTGGCATCTATGACGGACACGGCGGCACCGAGGCGGCACTGTTCGCCAAGGAGCATCTCATGCTGGAAATTGTTAAACAAAAGCTTTTCTGGTCCGATAAAGATGAGGATGTGTTACGCGCCATTCGAGAGGGCTATATCGGTACACACTTTGCCATGTGGCGGGAGCAAGGTGAGTGAAGAAGTCAGTTATATAGTATGTGTACTGGGGAGGCGAACAATATGTATGTTGTGTATATAAATACAACACTCACAGTAATCGTTTATCGATTGCTGGCTACCTGCGAATGGAATATTCCATAGACTTGCCATATGGTTGCACCATGTATGCTGGCAACCCCGCTGTGTTCACATATAATAACCATGCGTTAGAGCAAGACAGCCCTAGTGTCAAGAGCAGATAACATCAGTGCACTGCTAAGAAGGTTGTTTTTGTTTCACCAGCTTATCGCATGACGTCACAAGTCCAAGATTGTTTTGATTTGCAGTTATAAATTAATTAAAGAGAGAAACTTTTAATAACATCCGTTGATGAGAGTATGACAATATACCTATGTATAGTATAAATAGTAAATAGTATAAATGGAAGAAGTCGTTAAGTATATTGAACTAGGAAATTAGTCTAGTTTGTCCAGACTTTCCCCGAACATTAGACAGTTTATTTATTTAGTTTATTGTTATATTATTGTCTACAGAAAAATGGCCCCGTACTGCGAATGGGCACTTAAGCACGGCCGGAACAACAGCGACAGTGGCCTTTATGCGTCGCGAAAAGATCTACATTGGACATGTAGGCGATTCAGGTATCGTGCTGGGCTATCAGAATCCAAATGAGCGACGCTGGCGGGCCAAACAGCTGACGACAGATCACAAGCCCGAGTCGATGGCAGAGAAGACGCGTATACAACGTGCCGGTGGTCAGGTTGCCATCAAATCTGGTGTACCGCGTGTTGTATGGAATCGTCCGCGCGATCCGATGCATCGTGGTCCCATCAGGCGACGCACCCTGGTCGATGATATACCATTTCTGGCGGTGGCACGCTCCCTTGGCGACTTGTGGAGTTATAACTCGCGTTGCAAGGAGTTTGTCGTTAGTCCTGATCCAGATGTTAAGGTGGTCAAAATAGATCCCAACACATTTAGGTATGTTTCATTTTCCCTCTCACTGTCTCTTCCCCTTTTTCACCTCCGACAAGTCGAATGCATATTAAATCCTTCCATCACTTGCAGATGTCTCATTTTCGGCACCGACGGTCTATGGAACGTGGTGACACCCCAGGAGGCAGTGGATTCAGTGCGGGAAAGGCACCTCCTTGGCGAATGCCTGCGTGAGCAGGATGTGATGAATCCCAGCAAAGCGCTTGTCGACAAAGCCCTCAAGACGTGGGCAACCAAAAAGATGCGAGCGGACAATACGTCCGTTGTAACTGTGATACTGTCACCGGCATCTGAAGCTGGAGTAACACCGTCTGCACCGACACCAGCAGCAGCGGCAGCAGCTGCCACTGCAACTGCGGCGCCAACAACAGCAGCTGGTGTTGCTGCTGCTTTGAGCAACAATTGCACAGACATCGAAATGCTGGAAATTGTAGAGCCATTGGATACGGAAAATAAATATCCAGCTGAATTGGGTGAGGAGTTGGAACAAGAAGATCTCGATACGGATGAGCTGTGTAACATTATCGAGGAGAAAGAATATCTACATGACACGCCCTACAGTGCCTTGGCCAAGCGACATTTGCCGCCGGAGCCGTATCGCAACTTTGACTATTACATTGAGGAGGAATACGAGACAGAAGTGGAAGGCGAGGAGGAGCAGGAGGATGAGGAGGCAACTGCTGTACTAATGTTGCAACAGCAACAGCATAGCAAATATTGGCGCAAATCTCTGAATCAATCGATTGCATCATCGTGGCAGCAACAGCACCAGCAACATCAACATCAGACGCCAACGATGCAGCGACAGCAGCAGCAGCGGCAACGAGAAATCGAAGGAGAAACAGATACGGATGCAGATGCGGATACGGAACCCGTACTAGAGATGTACGCGAGCAGCGAGAGCAACAGTTGCCACACCAGCACTGAACTGTGCGGTCTGGAACAGGATTTGGTACATGGATTTAATGCATACGGGGCTGCAGTGAGCGCCACGACCGAGTTCAGTTTCGCTGAGTCGTACAATTCCCTGCTGAATGAGCAACAGGCGGCGCGCACGCAGGAAGAACAACAACAGCAGCAGCAGCAACAGTCACAGCAGCTGCAACAAGAACACAACAACCAGCAACAACAACTGGAAGACGATCAGCAGCAGCATCAGTTGATGAACAGTTCGCGCAGCATGATGGAGATACTTCAGGAGCAGCAACACTATCAACAGCAGGAAGGTTACTCTCTGACGCAGCTGGAGACGAGACGCGAGCAGCAACAGCAACAGCAGCAGCAGCAGCAGCAGCAACAACAACACCACGAACAGGAGCAACAAGACAACAGCAACAGGTGGCAACCGGCGACAACGTATGTGGAGCAGCCAACGGAGCTTCTGGCCTTGAATGAGCTGCTACAACAGGAGCGCGATGAGGAGCAGCAAGTGGCATTGGAACGACAGCAGCAGCAACAGCAATTGTTGCTCGTCGAGTCCAGTTCCAGTTGCAGTTCCTCTACCAGTTTGGGGCAAACAGAGTTTGTTTATGCTGCAACTGCCACTTGGAGCGAGAATGTGGCAACATTGCAGGATAATGAGGTGAGTTCTACGTTGCCTGCCACGCCCACACCCACAACAGAGGCGGACATGGAAGTTGAAGTGGAGAAAATGGAAACCTGCACATCAAAGCCAGAACCACAGCATTGTCAGCCGCAGCAACAAGCCCAAGAGCAGCAGCAGCAACAGCAACAGGCGACGCAGCAACAGGCCCCTCAGCAGCAGCAGTTGCAGACAGAGCCTAAGCTGAAACGGCAAATACGTCGGTATCGCAACGTTCCCAATGAGAATCATCAACACATGCAGACGCGACGTCGTCAGCTGTTCAAGCACGGCAAGCCTAAGTCGTACATTAGCACCAGCGCTGCTGCAATTGTTGCCTACGGCAGCAGCAACAGCCACAACAACAGCAGCAGTGCTGGCAGCAACAGCAACGACGCATTGCCCAGCAGTAGTGTCAACAGCAACACCACAGTCAACAGTAATGCGAGCAACGGCAGCAATAGTCGTCGTCGCAGCGTCGCCAACAGCGCCAGCGGCAGCGGCAGTGTCATGGTGACGCGTCGCAGTCACAGCCTCAGCTTGGCCACCGGCGGCAGCGTTAGCAAGCGTCAACTGCGCAGCAGCATCTGTCAGCTAAGTCAGCTGGGCAGTTTAGACTTGACGAAGCGAACGCTGCGCACGCGTAATGTGACGCCGGCACAGGTGAATAACAATGGCAGCAACGGCACCAACAGCGTCGGCAGCAACAACAAAAATACTGGCAGCACTAACAATAATAATAACAGCAGCACAGGTAGCAGCAGCAGCAACAACAACAAGTCTAATCACACATTTAACAAGCCGGCAACGCCAACAACAGCGACAACGTCCGTGCAAGTGGGCAGCGCACGTCGGCTGCGACGCAGCAACGATGAGCGCGAGCAGCGACGTAGCTTACGGCGCAGCACATTGATCGCATCGCAGTTGGGCGGCAGCGGCAGTGGCAACACTGGCAGTGTAGCCGGCCAGTTTAGCAAGCCGACGAGATTGCAGTCATGCAGCGGCGCCATTGCAGCGCGTCCCCCGCCGTCGCCAAAGAAGCTCAATGCGGTTGTGCCGACTTTGGCTATTGGTACGCGCGCCTACACGGCTGCGCTGGCGGCCGCAGCTGATTTGGGCAAACGTTGGTCATTGCGCAGCAGTAACAATAGCAACAACAACAACAATAACAGCAGCAGCAACAGTAACAACAACATTAACCACGGTAACAATAACAATGCAATGGCAACACTGGTGACGGCCATCAGCTGTTACAGTGCGCGCGGCCGAACGAGTGCGGCGTCGGCGACAACGTCGCGCCGACGCTAAATGAGCGAGAGAAAGCAAGCATAAATAGGAGAGAGCAAAACTATAAGGAGCGGCGCTGCCAACGCGTTTCAAAATTTCAAGTACAAATGCTAAAAAGAAACCTAAAAAATTAGTTAGATGAAGTTGAAAGTGAATAGAATTTGATTTTGTAACGGGCCAAAAACCTGCAGGAGTGTGTACACACATGCACTCACAGTAAGAGATAAAGAGAGAGAAAGAAACAGACAGACAGACCAACAGACCAACACAGAAAACAGAATTCGACATGTAAATAAAAATTATAAAATAACGTTAACCTATATAAAAATATATATAAACATATATATTTAAATATAAGCATAGAAATTAAAAGATGAACATATACATAACGTATAGACATAAAGTACATACATATATATTTTTTGTATTTTTGCTTTAAGGCAGTCAAATGGAGAATTAACTAAATGTTATCAATGTAGTTTACGTTTGCATAAATCACAAAAACAAAATGATAAACATCTTAACTGTAAACAGACACTTTACCATCATGCTATCAACAAGATCATTTCATTACTTTGCTAAGATGTCAAAAGTATTTATTTATTTCGCTAAGCAGACAAGAGATGCTAATAACTATAAACAATAGATTTTACTGAATTTTTGTTTTTTTTTTCGTCTTGAATATAATGTTTATTTTTTTTGTCTTATCCTAAGCTTAATCAATTAAACACAAAGCTAGAATATAGATTATCCTTTTTTTTACCTCTAACAACCTAAGGAAAATTCAACCAAATTCAATAAGAGTAATAATTTTGTATTAAATAAATGCATACGATATTTTTACATGATAAGATCGACTTGTTTCAATCTGGGCAAACTCCATGAGGTGCTGTTGTAGAGCTGCCGTACGCAGCTCAGTGGTGAAATGTTGCATCGCACTGGCAACTCCCACTACAAGAGCTGCTCGAATTATCGATAGCGATTAAAGAGCGGTGCAGCATAGTTAGCCTAAAAATTCGTTATCTCCTATAGTATCACTTGTTATGCTTTCGCTCTTCCTTAGGGCTGCCAGATGGGTTTCGTGTGAAGTCAGTAGTTTATCTACTACCCCTCCCCCCACCATCCTTCCTCGTCGTATACTTTCGAATTATATATGTTTTTTAAGCGGGATGTAAATAAATAAATAATTCGACGTATATGTACTATTGATTATATATTTGTGTGACTGTGTGAATAATCTTAAAAAAATAAGTTTTCAAATTGAAGTGCACGAAAAAAAGCTTGCATAATTTTTAAGAAATCAGTAATCATAATAATCACAAGAATAAGCAGATAATACTCTG
This sequence comes from Zaprionus ornatus, assembly GCA_018904035.1. Taxonomy (NCBI): domain Eukaryota; kingdom Metazoa; phylum Arthropoda; class Insecta; order Diptera; family Drosophilidae; genus Zaprionus; species Zaprionus ornatus. The sequence continues at coordinate 16,796,517 of JAEIFZ010000001.1, read as the reverse complement.
ATAAATCAGTAGATACGGCAACCCTATACATCCTTTTTGTCTTAGACGACGCTTTTCAAATCTTTCCCGCGCGCCAAGTATATCAAACTGACGTTGTGCGCGCGTATATGTGCGTGTATGTGTTTGTCTATGTGTTCGTATTGTGCGGCAAGCAAGGAATCGGAATCGTGTGCAAGCCAGGCAAAGCAGAGAGACAGCAACAGAGCAAAGCAGCGAGCCATTTGCCGACAACGGTTAAACGCGTTCGTTCGTTTCTTTCTGTTTCTGCTGCGTGCTCGCCGCCCTTTTAAACGTACGTACAATTTTCGTATTCTTTTTGTTGTCGTTGTTGTTGTTGTGTTGTATCTTGTATTTATTTATTTTTTATGTTTTTTGTTCAGTTTTGGAAAGAATTGTTTGTGACTTTTGATTCTCTAATTATTATTATTGTTATTTGTGTTGCAGTTGTTTGTGTTGTGAGCTTGTTAAGAACTGACAGTTGACACAAAGTGTTACCAAAATTGATATCATTCCTGTTGTCTCTGTGTGTGTGACTGCGTGCGTGTGTTTGTGTGTGCGCGAATTATTTTTGTAAAGTGTAAACAAAACAGCAGCGAACCACAAACGGGACAATCGGCGGTGTATGCAACGTGCTGCGAGTTGACTGTGCATGTGGTAAGTGGCAAAGTGGCAGTGGCAAAGTCTAGCTCAAAATCTCTGCAATATGCTGTGCAAATAAATTGAGCGTACAATTTGCGTGCGTATAAAAAACATCTACGTGACCATGTGTGTGTTTGTGTGCGCGAATTATCCGCGCGCGCGTGTGTATGTGTGTGTAAGTTGTCATAGATTTTGTTTGGGGTTTTTTGTGCGCTGCTAAGCGTGAGTTTATTCCAGTCTTAAAACATGGAAAAATCCAATTGGAGTGCTCTGTCACGCTGACTTTTTGGTTGTATTGGTGTGTGTGTGATTTCCACCCCAAGCAGCGTTTCGAACCGCGGCCACAGCTCGGCTCGGCTGCGCAGCTTCCCTTGAGCCGGATTCGGATTGCCAGTTTTTTTTTTGTTGCTGTTGTTGTTGCTTGGTTTCAACCAACCCCCCTGACTGGATGACTGACTGCGTCTTAAAACGTGTTTCAAAATGGGTGGCTCAGCTGTATGTGTGTACGTGTATGTATGAGTGTTCGTCTCTGTGTGTTCAGGGCTGCCATATCTACTGATTTATCAGTAATTCTACTGTTTTTGAGCCAGTTTACTAATTTTGTGAAGAAATTGCTAAAAGCAATGATCATTTAAAAGTATAAGACGTCTATTATAAGAATGTGAGTGTGGTTGGGGAGGAGGAGTGGGGTGTGTGTGGTAGGCAAACTGGTGATTTCACACGAGACCCATCTGGCAACTCTATGCTTGTGTGTGTGTGTGTGTGTGACGCTCTGTCGCCGTGGTCCCGCATTATCCTTGACTGCGCTTTGTGCGAGTTTTCGCCGTTAGTTATGACATCAACACACGCTTTGGCGCTGGGCCACAGACACACACACACACACACACACATACACGCGGGACGAGCTTTGTCCTTTGCCCAAAGCTTGTGCTTCCTTCGGCTCTGTGCTTGAGCCGAGCCGAGCCGAACCATGCTACGTGCTCGCTTTGTCGCGGCTCTGACGCTGTAGTTGTAGTTGTATTTGCGGCTTTGTGCCTGTGAGTATGTGTTGCTCTGCTGCTGATGTTCCAGCCAGTGCTGTCGATTTAGCTATTTTACCGTCAAGTCTGGCTTTTTAAAACTTAAATTTCGAGAAAAAACTTGATACTCAATAACTCAATAGCATACAATTTAGCTTTTTATTTACATATTTTGACTGTTTTTCTTTTGGCAGCACTGGTTCGAGCGCAGATTTTTTCCTGCCTGCTCTCTCTCTCATACACACGTTGTGCCTGTGTTGTGTTTGTTTTTGCCATCATCAGTTGCAGTTGACGTTAAAATTAATTGTTATCGATTTGTTGCAATGGATTTTTTATATTTCATTTGTATTTTTGGCCAGCTTACAGTTAACCCACTTAGCATGGCAACTCTCTATACGTGCAAGTGTGCGTGTGTATATGTGTTTATTTGTGTATCTTCCCGTTGCGATTTGAATTCTATATTTATTTATACGCTGCACGCGGCCCATTTGGTGCTTTCAACTTTGGCTTTTGGGGAGCAAGTCAAATAACGAACGCACTGTCCCAAATAAACTATTGAGGGGCTCCCCTCTACCTACCTCCATCGTCTCCCTCTTTGTCTACACTGTCCCTTGTGTCAGACACACACACACACACACGAACACCTTGCCACCTTATGGCGCAACTCGAGATTTGATCATTTTCCAAAACGTCGAGAGGGAAAACTTTTTGTGTTCGTTTTTCCTTTTTAATGATGCTTTTGCCTAAAAATATCGACAGAGCGAACATTATTTTGAGTTGGACTCGCAGCTGTTGTTCGCCGTGCCAGACAAATGTGAAACTTACCCGAAGATCGCCTCTCAGAGAGAGAGAGTAAGAGAGATAGAGACGGCGGACACGGCAAAGTTCTCTCACTTAGCAAAGCTTTGTAAGCTTTAGAAAGCTTTAATGGCTTGGGGAAGTGCAATTTTCACAGAGCTAGGAAGGTGCTCCATTGATAATAATAATACCAGAAGACGAAACTGTTGAAGATGTTGGCATCATATATAGTAAGAATCTATACCAATATACAATGAATTTTTTATTGATGTGGCTTCGTTTTCCTGTTTGGGTTTCTCAACTCAATTGATCGGGATCTATTTCAGTATCTTGAAGATGGCCAGAGATGCTACACACACACACACACACACACACACACACATGCTCAGAGTTGTGGATCTCTTCTATGTCTAATCCATGTAAACTACTTGATGCTATTTTTGAAATGCGCCACAACTCAACATCTTTAAGTTTAGAACAATTTCATCTAACACATTGCTCACGCTCTCTCTGTCTCTCTCTCTCTTTCTCTCTCTGATTCTGTTCTCTGTCCATCCCTTTTTGGCAGGGTAGCCCCATGCGGTGTATTCAAAGCTTCATTTCGTTTATTTTTGGCTTGGCCATTTATAGCGCTCATTTCAGCGCACTTTATCAAACGATCTTCCTCTTCCTCTCTCTCTCTCTCTCTTTCGCTTAGCTCAGCTCGGCTCGGGTCTCGGGTCTAATGCCTAGGTGCCCTGCTGTTAAGTTCAATTACCTTTAAATGGATTATACAAACACAGACGCACTGATATCAAACCGGCGCATGCACCAACAGGCAGCAAGGCAGCTACACATACAGATACAGATACAGAGATAGAAAGATACACAGCTACAGATACAGACGCAGGCGCGCAGACGATCAGACGTTGCCGTTGCCTGATCCTCGGTTCTTAGTTGCCATTTGACTTACCCCTGACGCTCCGCTCCGCCTTGCCTGAGACAGCGCGGCAGCGGACAGCGACGTCGACGCCGACAGCGACAGCAGCAATAACAACAAGAACAACAACAACAAGATGCTGCCAAAAATACATTTGAACTCAAATCGTGGCACAGGCGAGGAAAAACCAATTCGAGTGCCAAGAAAAACCAACGCAATGAATTTTCCCTCAAGAGCCGAGCAAGTGAAAAAGAGCCGCAGGGCAGAGCAGCATATACGATATGCTCGATATGCATATGTATTGTATGGTTATATCTTGCTATATACACCCGGAACCCCTTGCGCATCCCCCCCCCCTCGTCCCCCGCCCACCTTCTCTTGTTCCTTCGCTTCGAGGCGCGCTCAAGTGCGCAAGAGAAATAATGCAATTCGAATGCTCTCGCGACTTGATTGGACCCGCTTTGTTTACACTGAAGATACACGAAGAGAGTAGGCCTGCGAGAGAGACGTATACATATATATGTATATATAGAGAGAGGGAGAGCTCGCGAGGGAGGAAGAAGGAAGTAGGCAGCAGAGAAGGAAGCCATCCCCATCCATCTCTCCGTCTATTCACAGCCAAGTCCAGGGTGCCCCATGACGCAACGCCTACGCGCCCATAAGCGTACGTGACGACCTCATTAGTTTCGAGTTTCCCCCGAAAAAGAGAGAAGCAACAGAAAAGCAGCAAGTCCAAAATTAAAAAAAAAATGAAAAGCGCAGACAAAAATTCAAAAACACTGAAAAACCTCAACAAAAAAAAAAAAGAAAAAAAAAACAACTCACACGGGGCTGCCCATTAATTTTTCATAATTTCCATTCGAAGATCCAGAAAGCTTAAACTCTGCCTAATAATGTACTACAATTCTACTACAGATGTGTAAATCTATATATGAATCACAGACACACACACACACACACACACACAGACATACATACAGAGACTGAGAGACGATCGCACTAACGATTTTCATTGCTCTCATCTCATATAGTCTGGTCTCGCATCTTGTCTCATCCGCGTCTATTTATAAAGTCAAAGAATCTCAGTATGATCAGCTCTCGGTATGTATTTCAGCTGCCAAGAGTTGCCAAGTTGGCCCAAGGCACCCCAAGTACAGTCGCGTGCTCACGACTCGACTGAGCTGACTAAGTGAACGCGCTAAACTAACGGTGAAGTGTTACCTCTCTATCGAAACTAAAGTCCCCAGTTTAAGTCCTGAAGGCAAGTCTACAAATTTGTTATTCTCTCAACTTCACTAAACTTTGACTTTGTCAATTCTACAGGACATTCTGTTCTTTCGATTTAGCTTTAAAGTTATTTAAGGAAAGTTGATTTTTTTTATCGAAAACGAGCTTAGAGAACTTTAACAAATTTTAAGAGAGAATTCTTGATATTCATTGGGGGAGTATTATAGGATTATAAAGAGAGAATTATTGATATTCATTGGGGAGTATTATAGGATCAATCTAGTTCTGAATCTTTTGTTAGGAAAACTTAAAAAAATAAAAGAAATAAGTTGAAAGTTTCTTGAAAATCAGCTTAGCGAAAGAGTTTTTGATATTCATCGGGGAGTATTATACGATCAACCTAAAGAAAATTTTTAATATACAATAAGGAAGTATTACAAGATCAACCTGACTCTTCATCTTCTACATTCTTGACCAAATCCCCAAATGTTTTTATAACGCAAATTCAAACTATGCATGAACTCATGAATTTGAGAGTAAAACTTTTATAATCTGCGCAAGATTTTCCATATAATAATAAAATTGGTTTTCTTTTAAAGACATAAGCTGAGTAATAAAGAATTAAATAAAAACAAAAGGTTGCCTTCGCTATAAATATGCCCAGAATATGCCCAGAAGATCACTGAGTATTACAACTCTTCTATAGTTCCCTAAAAGATTTGATAAACTTATTATTCAAGTTGAAATTGAATTCGAGATTTCTGAAGTACAACTTTTGAAAGCTGCTAAAGGTTTTCAAAATTGGTCAAATTGGTTTATTTGAAAGTTTCCAAAATGACCAATACTTCGTAAGATTAAACAAAAATCAAAGGTTTCTGAAATGGAATCAAGGCAGATTCAAATTATCGAAGCCATTGAAGATCTCTAGAGCTGCTGCAGTTCCAAAAGAATTGATCAACTTGTGAAATACGCGTTGGAACCGTGCCTGGTTACCTTGTGACCTCCGTTCTTCAATCCATCGTCTCTCTTGCCTCGGTTCGGTTCAGTTCTTCAATGCAATTTCCGTTGGATAATGCCAATGGAATGTGCTCAAAATGTGAAACTTGGCCAACATGTTTAGGTTATTTTTCCCAAGTTGTTGTTTATACCCGCACACACACACAGACACACACAGACACACACAGGCACACCCATTACGAGCAAACATGAAATTTCCGAATTTCGAATTTCGGGCATGAAGCTGCGCTCTCTCTCTCCTTCTCTATGTGCGATCTCTCTCTCTCTTTCTCACCCTCTCTCTCACTGTTGCTCTCGTTCGTGCACACACACACACACACACAACGCACACTTTGAACTTTTAGTTGGAACATTGCCAACCCCTCACGGTGCTTTTTCTCGGGCCCGATCAGCTCGACCTCAATAGGCGCTGCCAGGGAAGGCATAATGAAGGGGGGGGGGGGGGAGTGTTCGTTAAGCAGGGGACAGGCAGGTAAGCGGTGGGCGGAACAGGGGTGAGGGTTGTTTCAGGTGTAGGTACGGTTTATAGCAGAAGAGAAGGAAAGAAGGCAGGCAGCAGGAGGCGGAGGAGGTGCTGCAACAACATTCGGCGTTGGCGTCGCCGCAGAACAGCAGCAGCAGCGCGGGCAGACGCTGAGAATGCGACTGCGACGGCAACGGCAACGACGGCGGCGGCTGCTGCTCAGCTCGCGCGGCCAACAGGCTGCGATGGCTGCTCGGCCGCTCGTGGCGCTCGGGGCGGCTGGCGGCCAATTCGAGTTGTTTGCCTCAATTCAGTTTTCAGTATTCGATTGGACTGCGACTGCGACTATTTCGATCGCGCCCGAGAAACGAAATCCCGACAAACGGATCCACACAAAGCGACCAAGAGAGAGAGAGAGAGCGAGGGAGAGAGAGAGAGCGAAGGGGAAGAGAGAGATGGTAAAACGCTTGTGTTCGCGCTTTGCGCTTTTCCTGTCTGACTGTCTGTCTGTCTGTCAGTCTATACCTGTGTGTTTGTGTGTGTGTGTGTGCGTGAGTCTATTTTGAAAAAGACACTCACACAGCGCATAGCGCAAGATCATTTGCTCAGGCGGAGGCGGAGGCTGCGCGAAGGCTTTGCCAGCGTTGTAAGTTCTTTTTGTCTGCTTGCCACTGCATATGTGTGTGTGTGTGTATATACTGTACACACACATACACATGTAGAACTACAAGCTCGGCTTATGGAGGGAGAGAGTAGAGGGGGGGAGGAGTAGAAGGAGAGCAGTCACTGCGCGCTTATCTGACAATGACTTCGACTTTCCTATTTGGGGGGATACACAGCACCTGCTGCTGCTGCTGACTCACACAACCCCCAGAGAGTGGTGAGTGGAGAGTATTGAGTAGTCTAGGTTGGGAAAAGAGACTAGGGAGTAGGGGATTGTAGGCGGGCGGGCGTTGGGTGGTGTGCGTATCAAAGCGAATGTGCTGCAGTTACGCAGCGTATTATAATACAACTAAACGCGCGGAGCCGCAAGCTCACCTTTAAAGCGATAAGATAAAGCTGCGCGCACACTCTCGCCAGATTAGATATTAGAGGCAAAGCAACGAATACGCCCCAAAGCATGAGTTAACCACGGCACCAAACCATTGACAGCACGAAGCCCGCCCCAGTCGCAAACGTAGGAATTATCTATCCGTCGTCAGGTAGACTCCGTAATACTCCAGGTACTATAGGGTGTTGATGGGAAGAGAGGGGGGGGGGGAAGGAACTCATTCACTTTCGAGGCTTAGTCGAGGCGCATCTCATGTGCAGACTTTGCTGATTTTCATGCACTTTTCATCAGATATTTTCATCGCTTGCCATATGTTTATTTGTGCCTGTGTGTGTGTGTGTGTGTGTATCTGTTCGTTGGACTGTTGTTGATGTTTACGAATTGGCGTGAGATTCTCCTAGTCGTACTAACAAATTCACTTCTATGTATTTTTAATTTTAGTCCAAGGTTTGAAACAACAACAACAACAACAATTAGAAGAAGAAGCAGAAGCAGCAGCACAAGTACAACATATAGAAGAAGAGCACAAGAGAGGAGAAGGAGGTGAACGAACAGAGAAAGAGAATCAGAAGCAGAACTATAAACGTAATCAAAGCAACAAAGAAGCGCACAACGCAGAAACAAAGTCGGCCACGAAAAACGGAAAAGTGAGAGAGCCAGATCGAGAGAGAGAGAGGGGCAGACAGAGAGGGAGTGAGAGTGTGAGAGGGAGAGCCAGAGAGAGAGAGAGCGAGAGATTGAGTGAGGAAGACACATAAATATATATATTGTAGCTTGGTCAATACGAAAATTACGCATACGCCGTGTGAAGCGCAATCGCAACCAAAAACAAAAAGAAAACAGCGCAAAAATATTCATGAAAACCAAAAACAAACAATAACAAAACAACAACAACGGCCAAAACAGAATATCGAAAATATTAAGATTAATAATAAACCCAAGCGATCGCCCACTGAATCACCGCGCCCCCGTACCCCTCCTCAATGTTGTTGGCCAACATCAATAACAGCGCCACACACATACACACAAACACATACACCAGACTTGTGACGGCCTAAAGAGTGTACTCACCCCACACACACACACGCACACACACTCCTTCAAGTGTAAGCAGACCAGGCCCAGGCCCAGCGCAGCCGCTCTGAACCCACCGTGCAAACGGGGCAACGGTGGAAACAATTTCAAACTGTAGCCGGCTAGAAACTCAGGTGAGCACAAAGCTTTGAATTCTTTGCAGATTTCTGTGGATTACATTTAAACTTTATAGGGGAATTCTGCTATAAAGCAGGCAGAAAATAAAGTTATGGCGACTCTCTTCATAACAGAAAGAGAGAATTAATATGAGCGACATTCCGCAATTGTAACACTGCAGATTCTTGTACTGAGCTTTATGTAAGTTCCAATGGAACTCTTTGTAGACTAGCTGAATCCCCACTTTGTGAAGAGTTCAAACGATCACAGAGGGACAGCAGAAAATGGTCAAACCTTTGCTAAACCCTGTCATCGCAATTCATAGAAGTGGCAGCCATGCACAGTTTGGTCACACAATCATGCATACACCTTACCCCAAACACACACTCAGACTCACTCACACACACACAGACACACACTCACACACAGACACACACTCACACTGGCATGCAGACGCGTGACCAAGGCACTGTCAGTTAGCTAGTTTCGGCCAGTCTTATCAAAGAGCCAACAAACAGTCAGCTAGAACTTAAAACTTGCTCAACTCGCAGGCCGAGCACAATTGAAAATTTCAAATCTATACACACATACATACACATACACACGTATTTACGTGCGAGAGCTAGAGGTGCGCTTATCAGCGAAAAAAAATACTTCAACTTCAGGTTAGAAACACTGAAACGAAATACGTTTTGGCTTAAAAAAAAAAAATAAATTCAACTAAAGCGATCAGTTAAGCTGACCAAAGTTAGGTTAAGTACGGCAGGAGATCTAAAAAACCTGTGCACAGATATTGACTTACTACTGAGGGCAAAAAGTGAGGTGAATTTGTTTGTAAAAATCAAAATCTTTATTAGATCTTCTACATCGACTTTTTCGCCTTCACAATAGTCTCCCGCCAATCATCGAATCATGTTAAATAGTCACATTCTGGAATGGCCTTCGTTTAATCACCTCCATCAACTCAAAACGGTGTCCTGGAAGTGTTCTCTTGAGTTTTTTGAAGTCTGTGGTTAAGGCATGATATTCGTGAAATTTTTACCGAAATGGTCACGAAGAATGACCATTATCGTGATGCAAAAACCAAGAATTCTTAGCCCATAATTCTTGTCTTTTTTTGCGAATTGCTTCACGCATATCATTTTTACAGATCCCTATGATATTCCAACCATATCAGTAAGATCTCTAACAGTCAATCGATGATATTTGTGCACTAATTCCCTAATTTCCATTGACGTATTGCTCATCAGTTGACGTTGATGGTCGTCCCGAGCGCTCAAGACGTTTCCGATCCTCTTTGAAGTCTTTGTACAACTTATATACGTTCTTTTGCGACATAGTTGAGTCCCCAAAGGCTTTCTGTAGCATCCTTAACGTTTCAGGCCCCGAAAATTCGTTCCGCAAACAAAATTGGATCGCACTTCTTTGCTCAATTGAATCAGACTTATAAAAATCGCCAAAGGCAGTTTTAGTCGTTTAGTAAACACAAGTGTAACTAAAATATTAGTGATAACATTGACATGAGCCATTTTCATAATTTGTTTCATTTCAAGGGTTTGGAAATTCAATTGTTTTTTCAAGCAGTTATGGAAGAAGAGAAATCGAGAATTTTGGTTAGATTTTTTTGTTGGTTCTATCTTTTTAATCTTTCTCTCTCTGTTTCTCTCTCTTTTTATCTCTCTTTCTCTCTTCATTTCTCTGTCTATCTTTGATTCTCTGTCTTTTTTCTGCTTACCTCTCTTTGTGTCTCCTTATCTTTCTCTTTGTTTCTCCTTATCTTTCTCTTTTTTGCTATCTCAGAGTGACTGTTTCTCTTTTTGTTGTTTTTACCTTACTTTTTGCTCTTTTCTACTTACTTTTTGCTGTTTTCAATGTTTTCAATCATTTCACCTCATTTTTTGGCCTTTTTCACCTTTCGATTTCCTCTTTTCACCTTACTTTTTGTTGTTTTCATCTTTTACCTAATTTAACCTTACTCTTTGACCATTTCACTTTAATTTTTCACTTTTTGCCCTTTTCACCTTACTTTTCCCCATTCCACCTTTTTCTGATTTCACCTTTTGGGCCTTTTCACCTCACTCTTTGCCCTATTTCACCTTACGATTTGCCCTTTTCACCTTACTTTTTGCTGCTTTCATCTTTTAACTGATTTAACCTTACTTTTTGACCATTTCACCTTACTTTTTACACTGTTTACCTCACTCTCTCTTTCTTTTTTTAAAAATTTCAAAAATCCTGAAAAAAAAGTATTTTTTTAATAAAATTTCTAATGAAATTTAGCGAATTCATAACAGTTCCTAGTTCAAATGTCAATACACTTCAACGAAATGTAGTTCATGATAAAATCAAATGTTTAGGTTAGGTTTAAAGTGCAAATAAGCTCAAAGCTCGATTGAATATTGATCATTAAGTCTTCAGCTGTACGAATCATGTTGCAGGAGCAGTTCCAGTAGCGATATATATCGCTTATGCAGCCATCGTCGCATTGTAACGTACTGTAAAGCGACTGTTCCGTTCCGTTCCGGACGGGCGACGAGTCATCGCAGCGAAGAAAAAATTGCCCCAAAACCCGCCCCAGCACTCGGGCTCGTTTTTTATCAGCGGCTTATCAGTAAATAATTCCACCTGTGCAGTTGAGGCGTGGTGGAATGAGGGCGAGAGGGCAACAGGGTGGGAAGGGGAAGGAGTAGGTTAACGTTGGAGCAACGCTTAAGTGTGTGTGTGTGTGTGTGTGTGTGTGTGTGTGTGTGAGTGTGAGTGTGTGTAAAGATAACTTCAGTCAGGTGTCGCTGTGAAGCTTGTGACTGCAGCTCGAACAACGCTTGCTGTGCACACACACACACACACACACACACTGAACTCTAAAGATACATTTGTATCTTTTGTGAGCCTCCTCCGCTCGTTGTCGCTGCTGTGCTGTTACACACATTGTACCTTGACTTGAATGTCGCGCCATGTAGAAATTCTGCTGCTGTTTGCATTGCTCAGCAGAAAACCGCGGCCTGCTGCGACCAGTGGCTCATTGTCACTGGATTTTATAGATAACAGACCCCAAACACACACACACACACATCAACACACACTAACACACACAGACATACTCCTGTATTGCATACACAAACGCGGACAGACTGCGATTCAGTTGGGTTTCTTTTTTAATCTTATCTTAAAACTTGAGTCGACATCGTACGCCATAGCAATCGTTGACGCTTTGCAACACACACACACACACACACACTCACACATGTGTGTGTGCATTATGGTAGAGCAGCGTAGGCTAGAAAGACTGCGAAACTCTTCCGCGCAGCAACCATCAATCAGGTAGAGCCACCACAGGGCTAAGCTCGGCCCCTTGCGAAGATTTATACTTTAGGAGTGGTTCCGCAAGGGGTGCTACAAACGAGCCGTAGGGAGGAGTGTTCCTGAGCGGGTTTTTAGTGGGGGCGGATCCCACACTACCGTCACTAGGACGGTGTCTCTCAAGATTTTTTCCCATGAACACTCTTATAAAAAAAATAAAAAAAAAAAAAAACACACTCACACACACACACACCCAATTGGTCTAATAGTCGATTGCTCGTTATATTAGAAAAATTTGAATCATTTTTATGTTTCTTGTATTTCCTGACTTTACAGAAACTTAAATATCGTATTCAGCGGTAGTTTAATCTTTGATCTAGATACCAATCATGATTTTAAATTGAATGATAATTAAAATCATATTATATTATAGATATTATATTATATAAACATAAGCTATTTTATGTTTTATTTCCTCTATAATTGATTCCTTTAAGTCTATGATATATGGTTTATTTTTGGTAGAGTTTTACATGTTGCTTATCAGCTAAAATATTTTTAGCTATTATTTTAATGAGTTTATTCGTAGGTTTAATTCCCCAATTATGACTCATTGGGAAAATAATTCCATCAATAAATTATAAATATTTTTTTCTTGATTTATTAATCGCACACGAAATAATACGCATTCTAACATAAAAGAATTATTGAGGAACTTCATTTGCGAGCTTAAAGAGTAATATTGCTGATGCTATACTTAAAGCCTGCTGAATACACTTCAATTCTTCAAGCTTAAAGTCTGCTAGATATTCTCATTCATGTCTCAGCTGCATTATATAAATCCACACATTACCCAGGGCAAGGGAATACAATGATATATTGCTCTCTTTTATCATTATCTTACGCTCATTCATTTTAGCCCGAAGTTTTTACCTGCAATCCTATAAAGCGTATATATTCTTGATCAGCATCAGCAGTCGGGTTAAACTAGATATGTATGTGTATATTCGTTTGTCTTTTGCAATATAACTCTTTGAGTTAGAGGTATTTTATTGAAACTTGGTCCACAAAACAAACCAGATCAGATTGATATATGTTATATATGATGTTGCTGTCGTATATATATTATATACATATACATATATTAGGAACTCCGCGCCCGCAAGAGCAGGCGTTAAAAAAAAAAAAAATATATATATATATATATCCGTGATGACGGTTATCGAAGTGTAACCGAAATATATCGGAATAAAAAGAAAATTTTTATTTTATTCAACTTGATCTTGACCTCGAGCCAGCCACCAAAGTGATGAAAAACAAAGGTCGCCAAAAATCTATAATATTGTATATTAAAGATATTGCAAACGATCTAACCGCTTAGAACTTTTTCTATATCGTTAATATTCCAGTAAAATTTGATACACATCAGACCACTTTAGCTGACATAGAAACGATCTGACAAACTGAGAGATATTGCATAAAAAAAACCTATCAGTATGTCTTGCAACAACCTATATAAGCAACTCTTATACTTGTTTACTATTCATTTAAATCGGAATCTATTCTATTGCATTTATATAAACACTCATTCGAAAATGAAGATTGGAGAGTGAACACATGAAGAATGTTAATAAATATGTTACTATTATATATAATTAGCATAGGAAGAATCGCTGAGCGCATATGCCCAAGGTTGCAAGGGTATTACACCATTCTTTCTGGTATTTTTGGGATCAGATATTTTTCGATTCTTGGGCATCAATTACACACACACAGCAGCAGCAGCGCATTTGCATGTGTATGTGTGCGAGTGAACGTCTATCTGTGTGTGTGTATGTTTGTGTAATATTTTGCATCTCTGCTTGTTGCCGTTGCAGCTGCGAAAGAGACCCACGTCAGTCTTCCTCAGTTGCTGCCTCTGCTCGGCATTCTGAGCTTCGTTTTCGCTGCTGCTGCCTCAGTTGGCGTCGCAGTCGTCGTCAACCCTTACTTTGTAGCTGCTGCGCTTGAAACGATTTATCGTTGACTGAAGCGGGAAGAAGTGGGAGCAGTGAGGGGGGAGAGGGGGAGGAGGGTAGGCAGAGGGAGTGGAGAGATTAGAGAGGGAGTTTGTATGAGGCGTGCGGATGTTATAACACCAACTTGACGCTGGAGTTGCAGTCGCGACTCTGTGTGTGTGTGTGTGTTTGTGTGTGTGTGTGTGAGGGCATGCATTTATTTATAAACTACGCTCATTGTTTGCCCCACACGCGGCTTTGGGTCGTTCTCAATGCGAGTGTGTGTGTGTGTGTGTGTGTGTGTGTGCCTCCTGTGCCTGCACTCCCTGTCTTGCACGCTGCCCCTCTCGCTCTCCCACTCCCCCTGCCCTACCCTAGGCTCTCTTGCGCGCTCACTTGCTGGCCCTCTCTCAGTACTTGCACAGCCTACAAGGCAGACACAGACACACACACGCATACACAGGCGAGCTCTCCCGCTCACACATGCGCGCAGCTTGTCGTCGTCATCGCCGTCGTCGTCGTCGTCGTCGTCGTCGTTGTTGGCGTCGCAGCGGGGTTGTTGTTGTAAACTCGGTTTCAAGCTTTAATTACGTCTCATACTCACACACACACACACACACAGGGCAAAGCAGAGCAGCGCAGAGCGCCAAGCGTGCAAACAGACGGACTCATTCAGACTCAGCCCCAGCTGTGCCTCTGTGTGCATGTGTCTGTGCGTGTGCATGTCTGTGTGTGTGTGTGTGTAACGTTCTATGCGGGGCCATGAGGCCGCCGAGGGGCGGCACAGTTGTTGAGTTGAGTTGTTGCTGTTGCGCGGTATTCCTATTTTTGTTTGCCCGTCGCTGACGTTGTTGCTCTTCTTGTTGTTCTTGTTGCTGCTGCTGTTGCTCTTGTTGTTGTTGTTGCTGTTGTTTTAGTTCTTCTTCTTGCTGTTGTTGTTGTTGTTGTCCAACGGTACTTCTGAGCGCCAGCCATTATTTGCTCGAATTCAGTCAAGCTTTGTGCTTCGTTGCCGCCGCTCGCGAAGTTGTCGCGTTGTCGTCGTCGTCGTCGCCGCCGCCGCCGCCGCTGTCGCCGTTGCCGTTGCCACTGCCACTGCCGTCGTCGTCGTCGTCAGTTTAGTCCCGTTATTGCACCCACAACCACCCAATGCGAACTCACTCAGTCGGTTTTTTGTGCCTGTGTATTTGTTGCTATTTTTCTCGCGTATATTCAATTTGTTTTATTTCTTCTTCGTACGCCGGCTTTGGCGCGGCCTCAAAACGTGAGTACATTAAAAGCGCCATGTGTGCGTGCGCTGTCTCTCTCTCTCTCTCTCCCACTCTCCCTCTCTCTCTGCCTGTATGTGTGTGTGTGTGCGAGGGCATTCTAATCTCCAATTTGAGATTAGATATAAAGTTGCCTTACATTATTGTTTTAGTCTGGGCCTGCATTTGGTGTTACACACTCACACACACATACATGCTTACTCACACACATGCAGAGCTGCCCTCGTAAGCTCAGTTTGTGTAGAGCTTTGAGAGCTGCGCTCAAGCGCGTCATCGTGCCACCCAAAGCTTCGACTGAAGCTCAAAGTCAGCCATCTTGCACCCCGTACTCCCGCTCACACACACACACACACACATACATAAATGGTCCATAAATCGAGCGCATTGCAAAACTGCCTCAATCGATAAAAGCTTCCGCGCTTATCAATAAATACGTAAAATTCAATGAAATGGAAAAAAGAAAGAAATGAAAAGGCAATGGGAAGAACTACTTAACCCCATAACACCGACCCACAACACAGCACTGTACTCAACAACAACAACAATAAATATTGGAGTATGTAGAGGGAGAGAAAGAGAGAGAGAGATTGAAATAACCAAAAACAAATTTATCGAGGATTTTTGTTAGTTTGTTGTGGGTAACAAAAAAAAAAAAAAAAAAACCAAACGTAGCTCGGTCTCGGGCCTGGTTGTTAGCTACGTCGCCAGCTTATCACTCACGCACACACACACAGACACAGTCACACACGGGACAACACACCGGGCCGGGGCGTGTGAGACTGTCTCTTGGCTCTACAGAGGCGGCGTAGCACAATATCGCGTTATCAATAATCGCCGGAGTAGCCTGTGTGAGAAAAAGAGTTAAGCGTTTATTCCGCTTTTGTTGTTATTGTTGTCAATTGTTGCTGTTGTTGCTGTTATTGTTTTATTTGTGTTCTCTTTCTCTCTTTTGGTTTTGTTTTATTAATTAAAGAATGGCGCGTCTGATGACTAGGTGAATTGATTGTACCCAGCACCCAAAAGGGGCGTGGCCAACTGGGTAGGGCCCACAGCCAGTAGGGGGGGAATATTTCTTTACAAGGCTTGTTTAGATATAATTAATTGAAGGCCAGATAGCAAGGACTATGTGCGCACCATATTGAAACACATATTGAAACACTTTGTGTGTCAACTAAACGTGGTTTAGCTATCAGGAAATTTTTGAACTGAACTATCGTTCTAAACCGACTATCGATCTATCTATATAAACGTTGTTAGCTGTCTATCCGTAGATCACTGTCTCTTTCTCATTTCTAAACTACCTTTTTCTATATCTTCCAAGCTAAATATCTCTATGTCTAAACTATGAAACGACCTAACTGAATTTCTATTAAACCTTATGTTTAATAGTGTTCAGTACTTTGATAAGATTTTGTATATAAGAAGCAGAGTAAATAGGCTAAAGAGCTAATCGATGGTTAGCGTTAATTTATCCGTAATATATGTATTTTTTTTATATATTCATCGACCTATTTGTCTTTAAAGTAAACCATTTCTTTCCCCCATCTTTAAAACTTGGATAAGCTTAAATGTAAAATGAACCTTAGTTAAAAGACACTAAAAGACTAAAAGCAGCTACAGTTGCTCAT